>PIJE02005181.1:7500-12050 GCA_002895965.2 Coryphaenoides rupestris | reverse complement strand
TTCAATCACCTATTCACACTTCACCCCACCACTTACCCATCACCATTCTCACAGACTTTGCTCACCGTCACTATCATCCATTCCCTTCCACCACCACCACACCATCACCATTTTCTCACAATTGTTGCTCCAACCACCATATCCATCCATCACCTATTCTCCACTACCTTTGCTCACCTCCTATTCACCACCTCCATCCCTACCTCCATATCATGCCACCACTTCATGCGCCACCACCTCCTTCCTTCCACCCTCCACCACCACATCCCTACCACCACACCATCTATCATCACCACCTTCTACCTCCTCCTCTCCACCCTCACCACCTTCATTAATCACCACCTCTACTCCTCCTCTCCCCTCACACTTCCATCATCACCACTTACTACTCCTCTCCAAACACCATCTTCCTCCACTTCCAGGCTCATCTGTCTAGTTGTTCTTGGCGCCATACCAATTCTTTATTATTAAAACACAATGTAAATAGAACAGCATTTATATTTTAGATATTTTTATAATTCTCTCTACATTCCATAAACTAATTGAATTGTGTGTGTGTTTGTTGTCAAGGGATCAGAACTACTAGTGCATTAACTAGTGGGTTCCAATGTCCTTTACCCGTACATGTCTCTTAAATTGATCTTTGACTTTTTTATTTTCTTGTTCGTTGCCCCTTTTTGAGACACCCATTGACAACCTCCGAAACCTTTCCCTATGAAGGTTGAGGATTCCCCCCACTCGTGATTCCTTTCATCCAAGGTTTCTTCCTGTTTTAATTTAAATAATGTGAGTACGTTTTAGGTAGTTTTCTGTGGATTTAACTTTTTTTTATTGGTGTCAATAGTATCTACATGGCTATAATTCATTAATGTCTTGATAAAACCTTTAGAAACTAACTCCTCAATTTGTGTTGATTCATTCTTAACCAAAATATAGATTGAATTTGACTTGTAAACCCATTGTTACAAGGGTAGTGTAGTAAAGCGTCACGATTATGTTCCATGGTGGGCACGAGGGTATAATGGTAATGTTGAACATTATTGAATCTCCTGCATTGTGTTTGCGAGAAAGAAGTATGCGCTACGCACAGAAGAGGATGTCCGTGCCATTTGAGGCTGGGCATCGTGTCAACCGTCTGGGCCAAGGTAGACAAGCCCCAGGAATAGTTTGCCGGCAGGGTGCGTCGCCAGTGAGTCGGTTGGAAAGAAATGGCAGTAGATGACAAAACGGTGGGAAGCTAGACATGAAACGTTGGCCAACAGCCATGACCCGATTGCCATCGTGACATTGCCATTCGTATGCTGACATTCTCCCTGTTAGATTGCTTTGGAATAAACGCAGCATCTGCAACAGTTGACTGAGAATGGTAAATGCAGGCGCTTACTGACTGGGTGCTGCAGAGCGTGCTGTTAGAGGCTACAGCGTAGCAGGTAGTTGCCTGCTGCTTGCGATAGGTTTAGTATGTCACGAAGAAGTCGCATTCGGATTTCCTAATTGAGCGCAGGCAGGTGGTAGGCGGACAGACGGCCTGTGATCGGATGCCTTGTCAACGTGGAGTTGCGAGAGACTGTTCTTCGGCCGTGATTGTGTCGTGACTGGACGTGTTGGCGCGATAGTTGTGAGGTTTATTGCCGAATTTTCTCGCGAGTTCCAACCTGTCCTTTGCTTTCAATAGAAAGTAAGCGGCAGTGAATGGACACAGAGGTGGTGCTGGAGTGAGTCTGTACGCAACCCCAAAGACCCGCATTTTGCGCAGTCTCGAGTAGCATGCAGTTGTAGGTTGGGGTAGGTTATGTGTAGCAGACAGATGGAGTACATGAGGCATACCAGGGTTTGTTCGCATTGTCTTTTGCCAAATGCTGGTGCGGTGGTAGGCAAGCTGCCGATGCTAGCTCTGGGTTCCTGGTCTGGTCGTGCTGGGTCCTGGGTGAGAAAGCGCGGTGTTGAGCGTCCTTCCTACCTGTGCTTCGCCGTTTCCCTGTAACCGTCTGACCTTGCTTAGACGAAGCCGGAGTGCGGATTGCCTCAGCGGCTGGGAGACAGGGCCGCAGCGGGGTCGCTAAGAGATGAGTGAGCTTGCGAGATTAATAATGAAGTCAGAATAGAACGAGGAGAGATAAACAGATAATAGAAATCTGCGGTGAGGCAATACACAGTAAGAATGGGGCTCGGCTAGCACGAGAACGGCGGGCGCGCCTGCATTGTCTGTTAAAGTATGATGTAGGCAGATTACCAATTGAATGACGAAAAGAGCGTATAGTACCCGACACATTAGCAGAGGCTTTTTTCTTCAGTTTTTTTTCAGTTAGCGACCAGATTTAGCCAAAAAGTGTAGTGGTGCTGATTAGTACTACTTAGGTTTACAGGGCTAAGTTTGTGATTCTACTCTATCATTTTACAATAATTCGAAACTTGCAAGTGAGTCTTAGCACTCTCTCCATATCTTTTTTTGGTTCACACTCTGATCAAACTGTTTTGGTTTTGTTGTATTGCTTTATAGTGTTGAACAGGAGCCATCTGGAGGAAAATGCACTTGCGATGTAAATCAGGTTGACCCCAGCACCGATCCATTTACCAAAGAAGGTGTTGTGAAACTTAGATTTGAACCAGTATCCATGGGCGACGTTACATTGTGTCTTACTCACTCACAAGTCCCTAAAGTCAAAGTTTAGTCATTAGTATAAGTCAGAGATCTACCGTGCCGAAGATCCCTTATGGCGAGCCAGACTGCATAACATCAACTCAAAATACCGTGTATATCTTTGGAGGCTGTTTCTACCTAATAGATCTTGTTCTCGATTTTAAATATTGTGAGCATGCAACCACAACATCTCCCAGTACTGGAATCGGGAATAAGCCAATGGATGGATCTTGTGTGGTTTCTGTGTTATCCAGCAGGTAATGAGGTCCCTCCCTCGTTCCTGTTGATCAGGATGTGAGCTGCGCCTGTGGGCGGACCTCCTCAGTGCATCCCCGTTCCAGCCGCCAATCAACAGAGCGCTCCTCTAACTGGCGGATGACAGCGACGTTCCGCCCACCTGCCTCTTCCATTCATATATCAAGTAAGCGCTTGTACTAGGTTCTCATTGGGCGCGCTCTCTTTTGCTATACTGCCTCAACTTATATAGGGCTCGGCTCGGACCTATCCGTCTGTTGGCTGACCTATTCTGCTGCGCGCTTTCATAATGTGGACCCTCCCACCCAAGGAGATCTTGAATCTAAACTTGTATACTCTTAACCTCTTGATACGTTCATCGTCCCGACAGGAGCACGCATCAAAGTCCTCTCCTGCTCAACATCCCCTCCTCCTCCTCGACCCCTCCTCCTCCCTTAGCCCACATCCTCCTTCTCCTCCTTCTTCCCTCACCACTCTCCTCTTCTGCCGTCCACTCTGTCTCATCTCTCGTTACTCTCCGACCGGAGGGCCAGATGGTGTTGTCGTTGGCCTGGCTCCAGCAATGTCCACGCTGCCGCCAGCTTCTCCGTCCCGCTTCCCTCCTCATCGTCCCCCATCCCTCCTCTCCTCTTCTCTCCACCCTGCTTCGTCATACCAACCTCTGCGTCTGCACCCAGCAACGCCGACCACGATCCAATTCCGGGCGAGGAAACCTGAACCTCACGATCCCCTCTCAGCCCTACTGGTACGTGCATCATACTCTCTCTTCTGTTTGTTTTTGGTGGTGGAGCAAAGGTAGTGGGAATGATGGTGGTGAACATAAGCACCACCCCTGGTATATTATGAGGTGGTCTTTTCTTTATGCAGACACTAAAGAATCAATAAAACAGCAATACACCACTACTGATCCCCAATCACTAACCACATTAACCACATTAACCAAACATTAACCACATTATAAAACACATTAACCACACAAAACACATTAATCACATTAACCACACAAAACACATTAACCACACATGAATCAATTAATCAATTAAGCACATGAATCAGCATGTGTGTGTTCAGTGTTTATGTGGAGCCCACCTCCTGTCTGCACACAAAGCAGCACATAAACACACATCGTGGCCACAGACTCTACTCATTCCACTGTGTCCACTCTGACGTCATTCTCATGTCTGTCTCATTCAACGTCATCAAATTAAGTGAATTTGCGCGTCGCGTTTCAAGCGTTTTCTTGCCTTTGTCGCTTCTGCCGCTTCAGGTGCCGACGACGCCATGTTGGTTACCCCCCCGCCCCCAAACTAAACCCCGCCCACCTGGACGCGACGTCACTACGTCACAGTTCAGCGTCCTCACGTCACCACGTTAAGGCATTTTTTTTTTAATATATTTTTGTATTTTGATATATATATATTTTTTAATTCTTGAACAATAATATGACAAAAGCCACATCGTATTCATTTTTTCAAAACGTGCACATGAATGGAACCGAGCGAGTGCATTCATCAAACAAACAAATGCAAATTAGACAGCCTCAAAAAGTACAATAAATCAATGAATCAATAAATAAATAAAATGAAGAAAGGAGAACAAATGTGGTTCGTCAGGAAATAAGATGATCCATAGATATTCAAACAGCTCCGTAACC
>PIJE02005181.1:0-2500 GCA_002895965.2 Coryphaenoides rupestris | reverse complement strand
GGAGTCTGGATGTCTGGAGGTCCTGTAATCCTGGATCTGGAGCCTCTGGAGCTCTGGAGCCTCTCTCTCTCTCTCTCTCTCTCTCTCTCTCTCTCTCTCTCTCTCTCTCTCTCTCTCTCTCCTCTCTCTCTCTCTCTCTCTTCTCTCTCTCTTCTTCTCTCTTCTCTCTCTCTCTCTTCATCTCTTCTCTCTCCTTTTGCTTTTCTCTCTATCTTTTTTGTTCTCCTTCTCTCTTCTGTTTTTTCTCTTTTCTTTTCTCTCTTCTCTTCTTCTCTTCTCTCTTTTCCTTTTTTCTTCTTCTTCTCTTTTCTCTCGCTTTCTTCCTCTTTATTCTTCTCTCTTTATCTCTCTTCTTTCTCTTTCTTCTGTCTCTCTCTTTCTCTTCTTCTCTTCTTCTTCTTTCTTGTCTATTCTTTCTCTCTCTATTCTTTTCTTACTTCTTCTCTTCTCTTTCTCTCTTTTCTCTTCTTTTCTCTTCTCTCCTCTTTCTCTTCTTTGATTCTCTTTCCTTTCTCTCTCTCTCTTCTTCTTTTTCTCTCTTCTGCTCTCTTCTCTTCTCTCTCTTCTCTTCTTCTCTTTTCTTCTCTTTTTGTTATTCTCTCTTCTCTTCCTTCTTCTTCTCTTCTTCTCTCTCTTCTCTCTTTCTCTTCTTCTCTCTTCTCTTTTCTTTTCTCCTCTTCTCTTTCTGCTTCTTCTTGTATCTCTTTTTCTTCTCTTTCTTCTCTTCTCTTCTTTTTTCTCTCTTCTCTGCTGCTCTTTCTCTCTGCTTCTTTCTTCTTTTGTCTCTTCTTTCTCCTTCCTTCTCTTCTTTCTTCTCTTCTTCCTTCTTCTGTTATCTTCTCTTCTATCTTTTCTTCTTCTCTGTCTCTTCTTTTTTTCTCTCTCTTTCTTTCTCTCTTTTTCCTTCTCTTTCTCTGTTCTCTTCTCTCTTCTCTCTTCTCTCTTTCTTCTCTTTCTTTCTTATTCTCTTTCTCTCTTCTTCTTTCTTCTCCTGTCTCTCTCTTCTTTCTTTTTTTCTTTCTCTTTCTTTCTCTCTTCTTTCTTTCTTTCTCTCTTTCTTTCTTTCTCTTTCTTTCTCTCTGTCTTTCTTTTTCTTTTCTTCCTTTTTTTCTCTCTTCTCTTTCCTCTCTCTCTGTTCTCTCTTTTCCTCTCTCTTCTCTATCTCTCTCTCTCTCTGTATCTCTCTCTCTTTCTCTCCACCTGGCTCATCCGTTATCTGGGTCGTCGACGGGTAGGGCTGGGATGGTACTACTGGAATGTTCGGTTCGTTTATCTCTCTCTCTGTCTCTTTCTCTCTCTCGCTGTCTCTCTACCTGTGTGAACGGGCTGAACTCTCCTCTGCTTCTCTCTCTCTCTCTCTCTGTTCTTTTCTCTCTCTTTCTTTCTCTTTTTCTCTTCTTCTTCCTTTTTTCTTTCTTTTCTTAACTCAGCTAATCAGCACGGATCTGGTACATTGTGTCGTCGACTTCCATGCGAACCTACTCTCTGGCGAATGTCATGGGGGCGTGAGTGAGGCGTCATAAAATCACTATCATAGTCTTATCATCAGAAATGCGGGAAAGACGGTCGCTGGATGTAGGTTGTTGCAGTCTGTGATTGTTGAAATCGACTGCCTCTGTTGCGAATGCGGCTAGCAGCCGGCAACGATGAACAGTGCATCTTCTGTCTGCTTTCTTCTAATCTTTGCTAGTTCTCATCTATACTATTAAGATCTTTAAAATCTATGATATGCTACACTTTAGAGATACTATATATCTAAGGTCTACTGTCTGTCTTATTCTCTCTCTGCTTCTCTACTCCTCCTGTAGCTCTCTTTTTGTCTTATTCCGCTTTCTTGTTACTTTGTCTTTAGTCTGTTTTCTTCTTCTGCTCTTCTTTCTCTTTTTCTTTGCTCTTTACTTCTCTCTCTCTCTCTCTCTCTCTCTCTCTCTCTCTCTCTGTACGAGTGTGAGGAGTAGGAGGTGACGTCCTTGGAGCTTATTGAGAAATCCCGTTTGAATGACACAGTTAGCGGAAGGAACGATTACGCGATGGCAGATTTTGCGAGGGAGAAGAATGGTGCTTCTGCAGCTGAGTCCATGATCTCTCTCTCTCTCTCTCTCTCTCTCTTTCTCTCTTTTCTCTTTCTTCTCTCTTTTTCTTCTCTTTCTCTCTCTTCTCTCTCTCTCTTCTCTCTTCTCTTCTCTCTCTCTCTCTTCTCTTCTCTCTGTCTCTCTCTCTCTTCTCTCCTCTCTCTCTCTTTCTCCCTGTCTCTCTCTTCTTTCTTCTCTCTCTCTCTCTTCCTTTCTTCTCTCTTCTTCTCTCTCTTCTTTCTTCTCTCTCTTTCTCTTCTACTCTCTCTCTTCTCTTCTCTTCTCTCTTCTTCTCTCTCTTCGCTCTCTTTCTCTCTCTTTTCTTCTCTTTCCTCTCATCGCTTCTTTCTTTCTCTTCTTTCTCTCTCTTCTCTCTCTTTCTATCTCTCTTCTCTCTCTCTCTGTACATCCTCTCTCTCTCTTCTCTT
>PIJE02005180.1:8232-20464 GCA_002895965.2 Coryphaenoides rupestris | reverse complement strand
CCGCTGCGTAGCCGTAATGCGCGACAATTCATCAAGTATTACGCCGCGGTCAGCCGTAATGCGCCACAATCCATCAAGTAATTACTCCGCGGTAGCCGTAAACTCGCCACAATCCATTCAAGCGTGCGCGCTTGACAGGATTTTTTGAGCGCCGTTTACCACATAAAAAATCGGGCGGATTCGTGTTAATACATAAGGAAGCGCACCGGATTATAAGGCGCATGTCGATTTTTGAGAAAATTACAGTTTTAATGCGCCTAATATAGTACGAAAATACAGACCCGAGCGCACTTCATTCACCTGGCCTTCAAAAGAATTGTCACTTCTTTGTTTCAAGACCACAGAGACAATGATTGATGATTGATGCTTGTGACTGACCCTTCTGGGATATCCCACTTCATTAAGACATTAGAAGCATGAAACCATTAGGCCTGATCTCAAATGTATGTATTATTTATTCCTTCTAATTACTTTTTGGTTTTGGTGGTATATATTCTGAAATGGTTGCTGATTTAGCTATAACTATAAAAGCTACCCCAATCCACAACTGAATTCTTCAGGGTTTCAGTTTTAAAAGATTGTTGCTGTAAAGTATAACTGAAAGTTTATGCTCATTATGTACCCGTTAACCATGTTGTAAGACACTGCTTGTAACTCCAACTTGTTATTTACATTTAGGGCATTTGGCAGACGCTTTTATCCAAAGCGACTTACAAAGAGTACATTTGTTGAAGGAGAGGCAGCAATATATCGCTGTGGTACCTGAAGATAAGAATAGAGCTGTTTTCGAGCATTCCTATTTACGAGACGAATAGAACGAGTTTCATAATTGCCAAGTTGCCTGCATAAGTAGCTGGGCAGGCGTGCAATTCTAAGCATGATACAACATCTGAGAATGAACAACAATGCTAAGTGCCATTAATAAGTTTGTTAAGACATATTAAATATGTTATGAAAGGACACTTCCGTCTATGATGTCATTGACAAATAAGTTTTACCCCAAAAACAATTTTTTTTCCCAAAAAGGGTTTTTATGAGGAGGGTATGGAATGATCTTTACTCTTTTCCTGTAATTGGGCCATTAGGACAGGAAAGTAGAATTTATTCAAGTCGTACCCAGTAACAAAGGACTCATCTCTGCTAAGAATCACTATGTGGTCAGCAGTAAACCGAAGTTGCACTATACGGTGGATTGTGTGATTATAAATAATCAAAATGGGGTAGTGTAATGGGGAAATTGCATTTAAGTCCTTTCTCTTCAGCTGGCATTATTCCTGAATAGATTGCATTATGACAGGCCAAACTGTCCCACAACTAGATGGATGCGTGACTCTTCTTTGACCAGCTCAATAAAGATTAAGCAGGCTGGGGGTGAGGGTTGGTTGACCGTTAAACCCCCTCAAATGCTTACCTCAGGAAACTTGTCTGGTAAAGATAGGAAACTTCTTCCTATACCATGAGTGGGGTTGAAAAAGTGTGTTTAAAGGACAGGTGAATATCTGTTTCGGACTCACTCTGCTAGAGCAGGGGGATTTTTTTTCTGGTGAATGCATTCAATTAAAATACTCTAATTTATTAAGTATTGTGTTACCAGTGGTTTTGAAGATCTCATTGCCCTAGATGCAATTATTGAATTGCCACGACACTAGGTTGCCTGCATAATAGCTGGGATAAGAGCAGAAGTGCCATTCTGAGTGCATTCCCAACATCTAAGAACATACAATATCCTAAACAATGCTCAGTACTATTAATAGTGCCAAGACGTACAAACACGCAAGTTTAGTACTAGGTTAGGAGAGGAAGCCGGTCGGGGTTATGCCAGAGTCCAGGTGAACTCTGAACAGGTGGGTCTGTTATATCTCTGTTACCAATGGCTACTCTGCCGCACTGTAACTAAATAACTCTTTGTTTGACCTATTATTTTTTTTTTATTTGATTTAGTTTTATTAAATCAAGTAATACATTTTAAACTTTAAAATGTTGGTTTTGCAGCACTGTAACCTTTTTTTGTAGCTACTCCAAGTCATTTTGGATAAAAGCATCCACTGGCTCAACAGCAGCCTCAAATACTCACCAAATATGTAAACATGTTGTGTTTTTTAAATCCAAATCGACTTCAAAAAGTCTTCCCCTATTGCTGTAACACTAGCATGTCTGTGACTGATCATGACATGCCAACCAACACCACAACACCACAACATGTTTTAACCAAAACATTTTTTTCCTGTAATGTGAAAAGTGCATATTCCTGTTGGTATTAGTTCTTGAAGTAGATCTGTCTTTACGACACCTGGCAATCACCCCCCCTCCCCCTCCCCCCCCCCCCCCCCCCCCCCCCCCCCCCCCCCCCCCCCCCCCCCCCCCCCCCCCCCCCCCCTCCCCATGGCAAACTATATGGCAGTCGAGGGAGCCCCTTCCTCCACCAGTCATAAATGAAGTGACGACTGGTCATGCAGATAAGCAGCTGGGGAAGAGGTTAATGGTGAACGTGAATGTTTATACAGGGGGCAGAGATTCCTTGCAGGGAACCCCAACCCCATGTGAATTGGGTATCGTAGGGCAAAGGGGAGGAGGTTATCAGTCCCCAGAACCCCCCCTGGGGTGTTTAAAGTGGGCTTTAAAAGGCACGGCACATGTGAATATCTTGTCGTACCTCCTCTCTAGAGAGGAGTCTGGGTGACATTGCATTCATTTAAAGACTCTTAATTTCTACAAGTATTGTGTTTACTTCAGTTTGGAGAATCTCATTGTTGCCTATATGCAGATTATTGAATTGCCCGCACATTCCCCTGCTCATAGCGTGGCCAGCGATTGCATGGGCGTTTCCCATTACCTTTTCTAAGAACCAAAGAAAGTTTTAGCACTGTGCCAATATCCTGTTTCACTGGAAAACCCAGACCCATTTCACAGAATGTGAATATCACTCCATGTTGTCTTCAATGTTCGCCTGACCCAACTACCTCATACGGGTAGAACGCATAATGGCAGACAATGTATGTGTGCATGTATGGATGGATGGATGCATGGATGGATGGATGGATGGATGGATGGATGGATGTATTGTACACTGAACAAAAATATAAACGCAACACTTTTGTTTAGCCTCCAATTTTCATGAGTTGAAAAGCAAAAGATCTAAGACTTTTTTCTATGTACACAAAAGGTCTATTTCTCTCAAATTTTGTTCACAAACTTGTTTAAATCTGTTAGTGAGCACTTCTCCTTTGCTGAGATAATCCATCCACCTGACAGGTGTGGCATATCAAGATGCTGATTAGACAGCATGATTATTGCACAGGTGTGCCTTAGGCTGGTCACAATAAAAGGGCCCACTCTAAAATGTGCAGTTTTTATCCTTGAAAAGAGACATTTATAGGCACTGAAGTATGGATTTCACAAATATGAGGGGGGTCAGAAAACCAGTCAGTATCTGGTGTGACCACCATTGCCTCACGGCAGTGGCAGCACATCTCCTTCGCATGGAGTTTATCAGGTTGTTGATTGTGGCCTGTGGAATTGTTGGTCCACTCCTCTTCAATGGCTGTGCGAAGTTGCTGGATATTGGCAGAACGGGGAACACCTGTCGTATGCGCCGATCCAGAGCATCCCAAACATGCTCAATGGGGTGACATCGTCCGGGGAGTATGAGAGGCCATGCAAGAACTGCGATGTTTTCAGCTCCAGGGAATTGTGTTACAGATCTTGCCAACATGGGGCCGTGCATCATGCTGCAAACATGAGTTGATGGGGTGGATGAATGTGGCACAACAATGGGCCTCAGGATCTAGTCACGGTATCTCTGCTGCATATCACATGCCATCAATTAAAATGCACCCGTGTTTCGTGTCGTAGCATATGCCTGCCCATTTACCAAACCCACCGCCACCCATGCGGCCCACTCTAGTCACAAACGTTGACATCAGCAAACCGCTCACCCACATGACGCCATACACGCGTCTGCCATCTGCCGGCGTACAGTGAAAACCCTGGATTCATGCCGTGAAGAGAACACTTTCCAAAGTGCCAGCACGCCATCGACGGTGAGCATTTGAAACACTCAGTAGGCTACGACGAACTGCAAGGTTCAGTTCAGACCCCGGTGAGGACGACGAGCATGCAGATGAGCTCCCTGAGACGGTTTCTGACACAGTTTGTGCAGTAAGTTCTTTGGTTATGCAAACCAATGTTGCATCAGCTGTCGGGTGGCTGGTCTCAGACGATCTTGCAGGTGAAGAGCCGGGATGTGGAGTCCTGGGCTGCGTTGTGACACCCCGGTGTTCTGCGGTTGTGAGGGCCGGTTCGGATGTCTGCCCAAAATTTCGATAACAGCTAATGGTAGAGAATATGAAATTTCAATTCACGGCAACAGCTCTGGTGGACATTCCTGCATCGCATGCCAATTGCACGCTCCCTCAAAAACTGCGACACTTCGCCTGCATGTGCTGTGTGATAAAACTGCACTTTTAGAGTGGCTTTCTATTGTGACCAGCCTAAGGCACCCTGTGCAATAATCATGCTGTCTAATCAGCATTCTTGATATGCCACCAAAAAAACCTTTGTTTTTTTTTCAAGGGTGAGATGGGGATTATCTGTGCAAAGGAGAAGTGTCCATTAACACAGATCTTAAACAAGTTGGAAACAAAATTTGAGAGAAATAGGCCTTTGTGTACATAGAAAAAGTCTTACATCCTGCTTTCAACGTCATGAAAAATTGGAAGCTAAAGCAAAAGTGGTTTTGTTCAGTGTAGTGTTTTTTAGCAGATGAATTTGCATGATCCAATACATTAACATCTTTGCTTGTGGGGGAAACGCGGTGGAAACGAGAACCAGGTCAGTTCAGCCCAGCTCAGTTTGTTCCAGCTGTGTCACCCCCCCACCCCCCTCGAGTCTTCCAAGTCAGCAAAACCGCCTCGGCCAGCAAGCTGTAGCTCCGCTTGGGTCCAAGGGTTGCGCTCTCGACAACCAATCGCTACGATTTTTACCACTTGGAGCGGCTTTACAACACCTCGTAGACCCTAAGAGCTGCCAAGAATAAGGAAACAAGTAAGCGATTGCGGTGGGATCCGCTAACGCAGAAGAACATGTGAGGAACGTGGGCCTGGGATGTGCCTGGGCGTCACCACATACTCGAATAATAACCACACCACACACCACACTACTGGACGTTACAGCATCGTTTTCTCAGCGGCCACGCGTTTCTTGCTCTACCACTAATTAAAATTAATTGAAATTAATTAATTGAAAGGAGGGCCCTCTAAGCCGAGACAAGCCCTCTTAGTTCGACAAAAACACAGAGGTTGAGGTCAAGGGTGACCCGCCGCCGTGTCTCCACCGTCTTGACTGCACTGGTGAGGAGCTAAATCACCTCCTCAGAAACCACTGGCACTGTCACGGAGCTCCTTGACAACAACAATAGTAACCAGCAAAGACACTGAAGGCACTGGAGTGCAAGCATAAAGAGGCCTGGGTGCTTGGCTTGGAGAACCTGTGTCAGGGTTGCGAACGTGGTGTCCCCCCCACAGACAAGAGGCCTGCCTTGGTCTATGTGTAATCAGAAGGACCCTATCTGGGGGGTGGGGGATCAATTATGTAAATCAAATGTTCCTCACCTGCTGTCCCGCAATGTTTACAGTGATGGTGACATCATTCCAGAGGTTGACACTTCAAAGGGATGCCACTGAGGTTAGCACTGATCCCTAGGGTAGCCGCTAGCTCTAATTTGCTAGTTCATCCTGTCTGTTCATCTTCTCAACACCGATTGGCCAGAGGAGATTGGAGAAGGATTCTGATTGGGGGATGAGGGCCAGGGAAGGAGAATTACATCAGACATGACAGGCGAGTCAACTTCTTCATCTTAACGATGGATAGCTGATATTAGAAGTATATTATAGCTTAGCATTCCAGTGTGTGTGTGTGTGTGTGTGTGTCCCCTCCACCAGCCTCCAGGACACTGCGATGATGGCGTACTGGACTCTGTTGAGGGCAAAGCCATCGATCTCCTTGTTAAGGCGCACTGGACACTGGCCAACCTACACACACACACACACACACACACACGCACCAGGCCACCAAGGCTTGTGAACAGTCTGTGTGTTCCATCATTGTGTATATCAATAGTGCGTCTGTAAAATTAGTGTCAGTTTGTGTGTGTGTGTGTGTGTGTGTGTGTGTGTGTGTGTGTGTGTGCTGTGCGCGCGTGCGTGCATGTGTACCTGAGTCATGAGGGCGTGTGTCGCGTCCACCACCGCCCCCAGTGTGTCTGGGTGGGGCACCAACTCCACCAGTTTAACGTAGTAGGGTGTGGTGGAAATCTGTTCACTAATAGGAAACAACTCTGTCACCAGTGGATTTTAGACCAGTATAGTAGACAACATTTATTAAGTATCAAATACATATAATCAGCGCTGATGGGTTATTCTCAGTCAGACACACTAACAGTGGGGTCTGAGAGCGAAGTAGCCAAAGAAACAAAGGAGTGCGTAAGTCAGCCATTTTCCCGCACAAACATGGCAGGCTGTGACAGATGATATATAGGACTTCAAAGGAGATATCTCTTCCTCTCTCGGACCGCTCCGGTCCACAACATCAGTCAGGTGTTATCGAAGAAACGAGAGGGCATAGAGACTCCAGAGTTTTCCTTGTTAGTGAGGGCACGGTGTCCAACTCTTTTGCACGAAAACAGCCCTCGCTACAGATGGCACAACACTTTGGAACACTTTGGATTCGCTCACTTAAAGGGTTCATGGCAACCCTTGAGAGGAGATGGTTTGTTAGGAAGAGAAACATAAATGCATTCATAATACGTGACTATAATTATGTATGTAATTTTCCATTACATAGGGTGGATTCACCTACATAGGAAAAGACACAACCAGTCACACTAGAAAAACCAAAAGACGTAATCGCTCGTCTGAGATCCTGTGTGTAATCCTGTGCAGACACACACACACACACTTATGAAAGGATGAGCATGTCGTGACACAAGGGCTAGGCACTACAGTGGTACAGCTGGTTCAGGCTCCTACCCACCAGGCGACAACCTTGGCACTGATACTGAGATTGGCGATGAATGCTGGCAACAGCCAATGAGAGTTGAGATCAAGAACGACCGATGAGGGTTTGAGGTCATGAACTGCCAATGGGATGTGAGGTCAATTCCAAGATTTGGTGAGTTTACAGAGAAGGCACAAATCTGATAGTAGTAAAGTCTTCAAGTGTGTGCCCCCACATATACCCAGCAGTCATCTGGTGTGGACCCCTGACCCAACAGCAAGGCCAGACTGATCGTAAAGACCATGTCATGACCTATTGTAATATGAGTTGGAGAGCCAGATCAGATACATATATACAGATCCTTTCCAAAAAATGTGAATATCATGGAAAAGTTAGTTTATTTCCATGATTCCATTCAAAAAGTGAAACTTTCATTGATTATACATTCATTACACACGTTACACACAAAGTTAAATATTTCTAACCTTTATTTGTTTCATTTTTCATAATTTTGGCTTACAGCTCCAGAAAACCCCCAAAACAGTATTTCAAGAAATTTGAATAGTGTGAAGAAAATAAGCATTTACTTCTCAGTTATTTCAGAGAATTAACGTTTTAGACTGAGTGTCACTCTAATTATCTAATTAACTCAAAACACCTGCAAAGTTTTCCTATTTCGTTCAATTGTATCTCAGTGTGGTTGAGTATGGGGAAGACTGCAGACTTGACAGTTGTCCAGAAGACAGTCAGTGACACCCTCCACAAGAGGTCATCTCTAAGGAGGCTGGCTGTTCACAGAGTGCAGTGTCCAAATATATCAATAGAAAGTTTAGTGGAAGGGAAACATGTGGCAGGCGAAGGTGCACAAGCAAAAGGGATGACCGTGGGCTTCAGCGGATTGTCAAGCAAAGACGATTAAAAACTTTGCCGGAGATTCAGAGGGAGCGGACTGAGGCTGGAGTCAGTGCTTCAAAAACCACCACGTACAGACGTATCCGGGACATGGGCTACAACTGTCGGATTCCTCAAAGTTTCCACAGTCAGTGATGATTTGGGGAGCCATGTCAAGTGCTGGTGTTGGTCCACTGTGCTTTCTCAACATTCTCGACATTTCTGTTTTGAAAATACAGTTTTTTGATTGGTTTTATGTGATATTTAATTTCTTGAAATACTGTTTTTGGGGTTTTTATGAGCTGGAAGCCAAACGTATGCAAAGTTAAACGAATAAATACTTGAAATACTTTACTTTGTGTGTAATGAATCTATAATCTATGAAAGTTTCACTTTTTGAAAGGAATAATGAAAAAAAAATTACTTTTCCATGACATTCAAATTTTTTGGAAAGGATCTGTATATACAAGTGTGGAGGACTTCTGTCTCTCCCAGGATAACAGCAGAGGATACTGGACTCATATTATCCCATAAAATCAGAACGTTTGTAATTCCCGAGAATGAAACCTGTCCCCTGCAGGAAAACAATTTCCCACTGAAATGCACTGAATTTTATTGACCAGCACCTATACCGTTATAATTCAGCTCATATTAACCACTACAATCACTGTCTCAACAGTGCTCATTTTTTTTTCCAATCAGATGAGTTCACCATCCTGTTTGGCATTTGTTATGTGGTATTAATTATCAAGCGACCCTAAACTTGGACCCTAAACTCAATAATTACCATACCTCCTCCTGTGCCTCGAGGTGTGACCCTGGGCAGGTACTGACCGAATGTGATACGACGCAGCGGTTCGGCATCTGGACTGCTGAGAAGACGTCGCTAGGCAACAGGCAGGAAGTGGAGCTGCTCAGGATGAACTCTGACCCCACCAGGCGCTCCACCGCCTGGAACACACTCTGCTTTGCGGCCAGGTCCTCAAAAACACTCTCCTGGACACACACACACACACACACACACACACACACACATTTTGGATAAAAGTGTAGCAAGGAGTAGAGAAAATGGAACCATCTTAAACCGGCTTAATCACTCATGTGTCTCTTTTAAATTGTCAGGCGCCATGGCAGGTTGTGAGGAGGAACCGGCTCCGTAGCATACCTCCTCCGTGAGTACATTAACCAGACGTCATAGAAATATTTGTCCGACACCAGGGAAGGCACAGGTGGAAGAGACCATTAGAGATGTAGGTGTAAAGATGTAGGCAGCTGTACGTACATGACTGCAGGCACATGTGCACCCAAGTGCCAAGCTGCCCTATACTGTATATATATATATAAGGAGCAGGTAGGGGATAGATAGTACAGCGATGGGTCATTAAGGAGCTGGTAGGGGTTAGACATCTTGCTCAAAGAGGCCGAAAGGAAGGGGACCATAGACTGTAAACTATATGGATTTGTAAACCAATGTTACCCATTGGTTTACACACAACCATTTTGAGAATCTAGATTTGCCTTCTACGAGATTTTTGTAACCAGCAGTAGAAGCATATTTGGCACATTGAGGGCAGGTGTTGTAGTAGTCTGGCCAAAACCAACTGATATTGAAGCCTTAATAACTTAATAATGAGACCTCAAAATGCACAATATGGAGCCACTGAGATCCGAAGAAAACATTTATTGGCTTTGTATTACGATAATCGAAATCCAATTTTTGCCTTGACTTTGAATGATGGTGGATCCTTTCTGCGTCCAACCACTGCTAACACGCAAGCTAGAGGAACTACGCGTTAGCCGCTCGGGGCTTCACAAACAGGCTAGCATGGCTGCCGCTGGGTTTGGACATTGGGATTAGAACCAAGGACCCTTTGGCTGGGAGTCACCACTATCCTTAAGTTTGCCTATGTCCGCCTCTACAGTCACTTCACACTTCAACCTCAATGTGGGGTGAATGGGTTCCCAAGGCAACATGATACAGAATATTTCCTTGGGTAGAAAGGGCAAAGTACTGATCGATAACCGGACAATACTGTAATTCACGGGTGAACTCGTCACGGTGACAACAAACAGCAACGATGTGACCGCATGTGATCGGATTCCACCGAGTGTGGGAGTCACTTCCCCGTTCCTACTGAATACTCCATTGTTCTGGAATCAGTTTGATAACTCGTATTGATTTACCCTGTATGTAATGCTAGTCTCTCGGCCTTTCTCCATCTCTCTCTCTCACACTCACTCACACACACACTTTGTGTTTCGTTGTTTCCCTGTGTGTTTTCCATGTCCTAGACAAGCATGTGACCCAAGTGTCCATTGTGGGTTCATTGTGTATAATGTGTGTTTGTTGTGTGTGTTTCTGGCTCCGTGTCCTTTGCGTGACAGAGACGTGAGAATTGGCATGGAGCTGATGAGCTCTTGATGGTTTCAAAGTGTGACCAAGTGTGATGCCTGGTTGTGATATTTGTGATATTGTGATATTTGTGTTGTTCTGTTGCACATTCTGGGCATCGGTACTTTTTTAATTTCACTGCATATCCTGTATATGTACATGACGATTAAACTTCTTGAATCTTGAATCTTGGTTCTCTCCTCGACTGAGTAAACAGTCTCCAATCTTCTACCTCTATCCTCTAACCTGTCTATGTTTACCATCTAGTACATCTATATCTATACTTACCATCTATTCTAAGACACTCATATCTACATTTAACAAGCTCGCAACAAATCAATATCTGTAGTCATTATCTATAGTCATCCCTATTTACCATCTACGATGTCTTCTTGGATTGTACAACTACAAGGGAAACATTTACAACAAATATATTACACATACGTAATTATACGTATACTTCATTTTTCATTCTCATTTGACTGATAATCGCATTGTTGTAGTTACTTGTCAACTCCTTGATGCTCCCTGACTCACTCTGAGTGAGTCAAGGCAAGCCTTTAGAGTGGCTTGCCAGTCTTTGAGACATGTACTTATGGACATACAGTACAGCAAGAGTTTCAGCCAAAAGGACAATGCTGATATGGTGAAATGTACTGTTGAATGATGGACGGGCAGAATAGGGCAATTCTCTGGACGAATGTGGTGGAAATCTGTTAACTAATAAAAACAACTCTGTCACCAGTGGATTTTAGACCAGTATAGTAGACAAACATTTATTAAATATCAAATACATCATAACTGATGGGTTTATTTATAGTTATTTGCATATGTGGAACTGTGCTCATGGGCCTACAGCCCTTATCTAAATACAAGTGTAATTACCATTACTTCCCATTATATGGTCTCTAAACTAAGCATGGTCTATGACTCATCTGGCTTACTCTTCCTCATAAGGAGGCATCCACTCCGGGTAGGGGAATGGTTCAGGTACAGGGACCAGAGGAAAACATTTGCCTACGGTCGTTTTGGAAGAGTCCACAGCAACTATGAGTAAAGATGTTATATCGCTCTCCGTTGCAGACTCACTATCGAGGTCGGACGTCCGGTACGCTGCGCAAGCATCTGCGACGTGATCTATGTCCCATATCTTTCCACATCTTCCCGTAAAGTTCCCAACGTTTTTCCCTTTCCCGTTACGGGCATAAAAACAGTCGGGAACACTGTATTATCATCGTAGGACATTCTAATTCGTGTTGTAGTGCGTGTGGGCTTAACCTTCGATAATCGGAATTGGGCTATATTAGCCACGTGCAAACAATTACTTCTATTCCTGGCGAACTCATCTATATATTCCAAGTTGCCCCGGAACATCAGACACCAGAATGAACACAATTGTTTCGTACTTGGACGGATCTCCCAGAGGCCTGCCGACAAGATCGCGTCGTAATATTGCCCAACGGCCCATCTCCAACCAAGTGGATTAAACTCATCAATGCATTCTGAGGAGTTACAAGGGATCGGCCAGATGAACATTTCTGTCCTCCCTTTTGAGCATACAATGCAATTATCGGTGGTGTGTGTACGAGCAGTGTACTTGGCGTGTTTAAGCCATTCGTTTCTTTGGGTCATGCTCTCAATGAGATTATTGGTCTTATGTCTATTGACTAGATCGCGCAGGGGGTTCCTTAATGAACGTACATGCCGTACTAATATTGATGCGTTAGTTGCATTGGGATAATTTAAGTTCTTCATCTTCTGAGCCTCTTCCCATATTAATGGGACCACGAACACCAGTGAGATTATGATTAACACACACATGGTGCCACGCAGCCCACAGAGGCCTGGCTGGCAGAACGGATGCCACGGGCATCTTCCTCTTTCTTCCATCGTGGTGGGCAGGCGTTCACGCAGATCTTCTTATGATCGCGCCGTCTGTATATGTTTTATGGTCTG
>PIJE02005179.1:9608-20465 GCA_002895965.2 Coryphaenoides rupestris | reverse complement strand
AGAGCGGATCAAGATAGACGTATTCAATTCCATTGATCCTTGACAAGGAGTAACGTGGGCCAAGAATCTTATGGATCTCCTCAACCCGAGAAAACATCCCTCATTACAACTGAGCACGAAGTCCCAGCAGACAGGAGTGGTAACCATAGACTTGTCTGTCATTGGTGCTCCATTGAACAAGGAGAGGTAAGCTTTATTTTAGCGAGGAGTGTAACGCGAATCGTCTTTGGGAGGCCTTAGAGACCTGTCCGGATGGGGCTACATCCAACCCAGACACACTCCATTGGCCGATATAGAGGTTAGAGAGAATGCACTAGTCACGTATGCGAGCGGCTTGTATGATCACTGAGAGTCAGAGAGACACAGGTGTCACAGGACGGAAAGATAGAGAGAGAGACTCACAGCATGAGACAGAGAGAGAAGAGATCTCTGTAGAGAGAGAGAGATTTGGCGGCCATGGGGAGTGTCGTGGTGGTTCTAAAGGATTAAGATATGGGTCCATTTTGGATCTGGTTCGAATACGCTGGGATTTCTGGCTGTTTGTCCTTCTTTACTCTACCACAGCCTTACTCCCAGAGTCTCGCACTGCGAGGCGCCCATGCGAACGACATGAACTAGGAATCATGCTGTGATAATCTTTGGCAACTGTCTTTTACTATCGACATAATATGTAGACCAAACGCCAGCTTAACTCAAAGACGTCAAGGCACTTGTCGTAAAGCACCGCAACCAACTAGGCCGCGGAGTCTTATTATCACGCAAGTCACCACATGATTTCCGACTATAGGTCAATGTCATTCGTGAGGTTTCTAACCACAATTACACTAACATGAGAGTCAAAAGTGTACTCAATTCATCCAAAGACCTTGGTCCGCTAAATTCCTGAGCAGTTAGCTTGCGCAAGCCCACGGTTTACGTCAATTAGATGAAACAAAACAGGCAAATGAATTACGAGTTTTGAGAAGCAAGCCTGGCTTGTGGTTATGCTCTTTATGAAAAGGGTTTTTGAAATGATACAACTAAAATTAAAAAAAAAAAATAAATGAAGAGGCAATTTAAACTGGGCTTTTGCCACTAAACAGGAATAATTATCAAATGTGAACAAACAAATAGATGCTGTAAATGCATTGGATTTGAATTGAATGCACTTGTTTATTGTTTTTGGTTATACGAATCGCTAAAAATGTCTCACTATGCAGGAGGGGCGGAGACTGTAGCTTGTCACTTATGAGTAAGTTAAGAATCCATACTATCTTATATCCGTAACTCTCAAAAGAAATAAATCAACCTCAACACAACAAGCAGCACACCCACACATACGAAAACATTACATTCGAGCTACTTGTACGCGACGAGCATGCACCCGGCACGAGCCACGACTTTCATAAGCAGGAATACTAAGCCTAATTGAACCTTAGATTTATGTGAAAAAAGATAATGCAGTGATGATATGATCTGGGGGATTTGTAAAGTTTCTAATTAAAACATAACTAAACCAGCTTTAATATAACATGATATACAATTCTTTTTTTTACCTTTTATTTACCTCTTTTCTGTGGTGTGGTGGATGTGTTGCAGTACCATTTGACGGGCGCAGCGGGAGATATGAGGGGGGACGTAAACTCAGTCTCAGATGGATCAGATGATGGATGCTCATAAGTAAAGTAATAACTGAAACAACACAGCAACAGGGTTCTTACATATTAACATATAATATAATGGCATAGTTATATATTTGAACATTTATAACCATTTGGTTACGGGGTCGTCACACATTAATTCGCGATTTGAGTTACAAATATAGCCTACCCAATAAATACCAGAGCAATACAACAATGCTGCGAGAAAGGGAACAGAACAGAACTGTATATTTATATTGCATGTAGTTTTTATTTAGATGACTTCGATGGGTTGTTAGCATAGTATAATGTGTTGGTGGATGAGATACGTTTGTTTACTTGGTGTGTTGATGCGTGTGTGTGGTGTGTGTGTGTGTGTGTGTGAGGGGGGGGGGTGTGTGTGTGTGTGTATGTGGGTGATATGTGTGTGTGTGTGTGTGTCTGCGTTTTTGTATGTGTGTGCGGGTCAGTGTGTGTGTGTGTGTGTGTGTACGTGTGCGTACTGTGTGTGCGTGTGTGTGAGAGTGTTTGTGTGACTGATGTGTGATTTGGGGAGCCAGATGTGTGTGTGTTGGTGTGTGTGTGTGTCTGGTGGTGACAGTAGTGGCTATTGGAGAGCTTAGCGGCCGTTAGAGTGGCTTGTCCTACTCATGAAGTGACTCTGCATCACTTTTCAATGCAAATGGCGGTCTGTTGTGTGCCCCCACCTCTACTCCCAACTGTGGGAACTTACCCTGGTCGCTTCCTTCTTTGACTGATCCTCCATGTGCGCTGTCTGTGTGTGGTGTGGTGTGTGTGTACATCGTTGTGTGTGTTGTGTGTGTTTTGTTGTGTGTGTGTGGTGTGTGTGGTGTGTTGTGCGTGTGTGTGTGTGTCTGCTCTGTGACGCGTTATCATTAGTCGGCGGGTGGGCCCTTTTGTTTTTTTTATGGGCGTGAGTCTATTATTATAGCAACATACCTTACACACACACACCACACACCCACACACTCTCACACACACAACTTCCACACACACACACAGCCACTTAATTTATAATTTGTCAGCAAAGTTTCATACTTTTGTATGGGGTTAACAGGTCCCATGCTCAAAACAACAGACACACAACTCTACACACACTGCACACACCAGCCAACACTTTGATAGTAACATCTAAATACTGATGCCAATGATAGGTTTCACAGAAGCAGACAGAAGGAATAATTGGTGTGATTGTTCACATCCACAGGTACAATACACACCAATATCGCCCCATATGGCCGAGTCTACACAGACAGATCACACAACATGATTATCAGATATAGATTAACTAGATCATGCACAAAAACACACACACAGGGTTAGTTTTTGCAAGGCTCTTCGCGGGCCACCATATCGAGGTTATATGTAGGACGAAACATTGTCAAAACACTGCTGGAGTAAGTGTCACCACGATTCTAGATCCAGCACATTACCGCAGTTCTGACATTCTTTACACGATGTAGACAGGCACAATCTTTAAGCTGTCTTGTCTTCATAGCAGTTCGTTTGAGTGTATGTCGTTGTTCCTTATACGTTCATAATGGGTATTAACACGATTACTGTTGCTGTACTGATATTTTACTTAACTATATCTATTTATATACATCTAGGTAGTTGGTGGTTTCGTTAGTCTGAGTGATTAAGTTGTCACAAAGAAAAATTGTCTAATCCCTTCAAAACATTACTTGGGCAAGTACATACAAGATAGGTGATGAACGGCTGTTATTTGGATTGTTAATATTAAGATTGGGTATGATAGTGATAGGGTGTGTGACAACTGTGTTGATATGTGATGTTGTGTGTGTGGATCGATGTGTCGTGTAGGTGTGCGAAAATCACAGCCTTTTGTGTAGTGACTGTGGTTGGGTATGTGCATTTTGGTAAGTGCTCGTTGTCAATGTGCATGTTTGCCGCCCATGGCATTGTGAAGCTCGTATCCATATCCAATAAGGCTCGTTATCCATGTTGTCTATTAAGAATATGTTACAAAGCCCTCACTTCGTCCGGAGGCTACAACTCACACACCACACACAACACACACAACCTTGGCTCAAGCAGGCTTTTCAAGTTATGGGATTCACTACTAACATAGAAAACTAAAAAGAGGAGATGGTTTCAACACACAACAACGACACCACCCACATCAGCCCCAATTATATTTGCCAGTGTTTTGGGCAGCTATTTTAGATTTAGTCTTTGAGTCTGAGTTCTTTACGAGAAATGCATATTAGTTTACACCGGACTGCCTGTGAAGTACACGACGGTATCACACCAGTCAACACAACAGATTATGTGTAGATCAACAAATGTGTCAACAAACATGTGTGTGTTAGTGTGTGTGGTGTGTGTGTGTGTGTGTGTGTGTTGTGCGTTGATCGTGTGTGTTGGCGCATAGAATTGTGTGTGTGTGTGTGTGTGTGTGCGATGTGGTAGTGTGTATTGTGTGTTGTGATGTCTGTCGCTTATGCATATGTGGTCAGTTCGTGGGTGCATGAGCAATTTGCAAATTTGCCTTGATTTACAACAATACATGGCAAGAAACTTTACCACAACAACACAACTGCTCCTCTTTTTCACTCTCTCTCAACACAGCACACTCTCTTTTTCTCTCTTTCTCCTCTAAGCACACACACTCTCTAATTTCTCCTCTTTCTCTCTACAACAACAACACCTCTTTTTCATTTTCTCTCATCTCACAATCTCACAAAACACCACACACACACACATTCTCTCATTCTCATCTACGTTTCATCATTTTTATCCTCTACAACACACGAACACACCGGCAATGCCCTCGTCGTCTGCGCGTTTCCTCCTCGCCGCCTCTTTCTCCCCTCGTGGACCTATTAACTGTTTTATAAGATGCAGAGCGTCCTTGTCCTTGTTTCAACTTTACTTGTATGGTGAGAGGTCTCGCTATCGTAATACTCTTTCCTCTCTCTTCTCTTCACAACACACAACAGATCGTTACACCACATCTCACTCTCTTCTCTTCTTTTCTCTCTCTCCTTTTTCTCTATCTCTCTCTTCTCAACAAAAATCCCCACACATACCACACACACTCTCTCTTTCTTTATCTTCTCTCTTTCTCTTTCTCTCTCACCACACACACCGCACATACACACAACACACCACAGCACACACACACAAGGCTGTTGTCATAAGTAATGGCAGCGTTTGGCGGGGCTGCAGCGCGCGTCGTGTGTGTGTTGCCCGCGATTATGGTGTTAGGTTGATAATAATGGGAACAAATGAGGCCATCATTTCTGCTGGCTGCTGATTGGCCCTGATGGATATGGTGCCGGCATTCATTTGAGCACTCCAGCTGACACTAGATTCTTGGCGCATAAGGGAGGATCACCGCTGTGGGCGATCACCTGCTGAGTCAACACATTGAGGCTCGGATAGGCTGTTGACCACCGCGGTTGGTTTCACTCCCGCAATTTGGTGGTTGTGTGGCTTGTGCCATAGCGTGTGTGTGCTCTGAGTAGTCTGTAGGATTTGTGAAACGCGATCGACCTAAGGTGGAGGGGCAGTGTGTCTGTGTGATGTGATGAAGGATAGTGTGTTGTGTGATGGATGTGTGTGTGATGATGTTAGTGTGATGTGTAGTGTGTGTGTGTGTGTTAGATAGTGTGATGTTTTGTGTGTGTGTGTTGATGCGCAAACACGTGTGGTCTGAACAGCAACTGCTGTGTGATAGATAGTGTGGTGTCTTGTCTGTCCAGTCTGTCTGTCTGTCTGTCTGTACTCGTTGTGTGGTGTTGTGTGTGTGTGTTTGTGTGTGTATTATGGGTTAATGTCTGACAGATGTGTGTGGTGGTGGGATTTGTCATGTGTGTGTGTTTCGTGTGATCTGTGATAGTGTGTTATGTATCTGTGTGTGTGCGTCTGTATTTGTGGTGTTTGTGTGTGTGTCTTTCTGTGTGTGTGTGGGTGTGTCTATGTATTGTGTGTGTGTAGTGTGTGTCTTGTATCTCTCTGTCGTGCTGTGTGTGTTGGTGTGTGATGTGTGTCGTGTTGTGTCTTTGTGCGTGAGCGTGCGTGTGTGTTGTACTGTGTGTGCGTCTGTGTGTGGCATATATATAATTGTGTGTGTGTGTGTGTGTGTGGTGTGTGTGTGTGTGTGTGTGCCTTGGGCATGTGTGGGCGTGCGTAGCGTGTGTGTCTCTGGGTCTGTGTGTTGTGTGTGTGTGTGTTGTGTGTGTGTGTGTGTGTGTGTGTGTGTGTGTGTGGTGTGTGTGTAGTGTGTGTGCAGCTTGGAGTGTATTGCAGTAGTAGTATCCTTCACGATAACAAATTGTTTCCTTAACTTATTATTATTTTTTTTCCAGGCAACGGGGCAAGATTGAGCAGATCTGTTGGAGTTGCTGGTATATCTGCGTGCAGCTGTTATAAGACCAGCACTTACTCTCTATTGCTGTTATCGACAACGGATGTCTTTACTAAAATACTTTTATAGTGGACAACTTTCCAGCATTCGTGTGCTTGGCTGTGATAACTCTTGTTTTGAAACGACGGATTCAGGGGAACTCTCCTAGCATGTTGTCTCTTCGTATGTCAGATGACCCTGACTCTATACCGAAACAATTTTGAGCTTTTATTGCTCTCGCTCCTTTTTAATACTTGTTTTTACTTTCGTATACTGTTTTCGTTCACGTTCTGTCTTGTGACATCCAATTAGCAGCTCGCGATCGGGGGATTTAATTATGCGCCGTTTTAGAATTTTAATCTATTCCTTCATCGTCCGTTAAGCATCTTGTCAATCAGTCTTGTGTTAGCTTGCGTGTTTTATCTTAGCTTTTATTATTTTAGCTCAGTTTCAGCAGTATAATGTATGATCAAGCTTTAAAGTGCTAGCCTATGAACTTTCAGGGAGGGGGTGTGAGTCAGGGGGGTCACACTAGGACGGCCTGCAGAGGGTTCCAGGGCCGACAGCACACACACAGATCTCTGGGCTGTTCTCTCAGGGGGTTTTCTCAGTTCTCTCTTCTCTCTCTCTCTCTCTCTCTCTCCATCCTGTTCTCTCAAATCTTGTTGTTTTTTCTTTTTTCATACTCCTCTTCATTGCTGCCTCTCCCTCTGACGCTTCTTCTTTCACACCACCACACACATCAACACACACATCACACACACCACCACACACACACAAATGCTCAACACTTAATGGGCTGCTTGAATAAGAACAGTGTGGTGAAGCATGTTGTGTGGCCTAATGTGCTAAAAAATAATCTGATGAATTTGATGTTTGTGTATGTGTGTGTAGTGCGTGCGTGTGTGAGGCGTGTGTGTGTGTATTGCGTGTGCGTGTGTTGTGTGTGTGTGTGCATAGTTGTGTGTGGTGTGTGTGTGTTGCACCAGAGGAAGCCGTGGTCTCCAGGGACTCCCAAGTCAGGAGCTGCGAGCTTACGCATTGCGAAGATGAGACGGGAGTAGTCTCTGGGTCAGGGCCTGGTGGGATGGCATCACACCACAGACGGTGGGGGGGGGGGAAGAGATGGATTGTGGAGGGGGAGAGGGGATGGGTTGAGTGGAGGGTGATGGTGGTGGATGGGGGGGGGGGTTGGTTGTGAAAGTATGGTGGGATGGGGGAGGACGGGGGGAGAGATGTGGAGGGGAGGTGGAGAGGGATGGGTGAGGACGATGGAGAGTTTGATGGGGGGATAGATGTGGAGGGGAGAGAGGGAGGCATGAGGAGGGGAGAGGAATGGGTGAGGAGGGGGAGAGATGGGCGAGCAGGGGGAGAGAGAGAGGGATGGATGAGCCAGGAAGTGATGGACAACGAAGAACTCAAGTATTTAATCGCTAGCGGTAGCAGATACACCTACAGCTTATCTGGTGAGGGACAGGATAGTCTACTGGTTCTAGGGTCTTTCACTACCAGCTGGAAGGTTCGGGGTTCGATGCCCAGTGTCCTCAGCCTACCTTTGGGCGTCCCGAGCCTCATAGTAATAATCAAACGATGAAACACATTCATATCCACTTTGATTGACAACATGAGGACTCCTTTCCCACAATGAAGTTAGGTTCTCTTAATTTAGATGCTAATTCCCAGCACATGCCCCTCTGTCCCCTCTCTCTCTCTCTCTCTCTCTGTCTCTCTCTCTCTCTCTCTCTCTCCTTGGGTCTGGCCAGGAAGGAATGTGATCTCATTGGTTAAGAGGCGGCGGCGGGAGGGCAGGGGATTGGCTTAACGAGCTTAACGAGCGCCACAGCGCTTTGAATTGAACTCTGGTAGACACTGCTGCTACTGCTGCTGCTGTTACTACTTATATTAGATATTGTCAAGGTGAGTGTCACGCGTTGTCAGGGTTGTAGTCCTACGCACGTACACACACATACACACACACACACACACACATAGTAGACTTACAAGTCAGACGTCCATTCATCGTCCTGACCCGAACGAACCCTCTTTATGTTGTTGTGATTTGACAGAATGGTTGACAGTCCAGCGACATGCATTATGCGTGAGGGAGGTTTCACAAGCCGATAACTTAAGACTCGACTCGAGAGATTTCACCCAGGTCTAATATGAGCAATGGCGTGTATATACATATAATACACTCACATTCATATGCAGCCAATCTTCTTATAATAATATGAAATAATGATTTGCGTTCATTGATTTTACTCGAACACAGGCCTCCGGCCAGATCAATCACAGAGATTACACACCCCGTCCGAGACAAACACAGCGTAAAATATGAAGACTCAGCCGATTGGTGGTTTGGTCTGCTGAGAACTGAGTCTCCTGCTGAGCTACATGGTAGATGTGAGAATTAGTTAGGACTAGTTTGTGACAATTGATAATAAAATAATGCAAGAATTATGATAATACATACAAAATAGAATCAAGCATCAAGAATATATTCAAAAGAAGTGCACTTGTACACACACATGTCCATAAAACCTACATCTACGTCATATATGGTTGAGTATGTGTGTTGATGGCTGGTTTAACCTGTGACCCTCAGGTGTGTGTAGCCCCACCCACCCCCACTCTACCTGGGCCACGTGAGGCCGCTTAAACCAGCCACCAAACACGCACACACACTCCGCATACACGTAACTATAATTGAATGCATGTGGAGGGAGTGTAGTCTCTTGGCTCTGGGCTCTGAGCAGAGCTTCTCTCTGACTGATCATCGACGGACAATCACTTCTTTCACATGATTCTTCTTCCGGACCCGATGACTCCACTGATGCCGATTACTGAAAGGCTGCGTTTGTGAACATAATTAATAAGTTAAGAAAAATTGTTCTAAAAACTATTCTCAGGATTTCACAGTATTTGCCCCTGGAATAAATCTTTACTATCCCGGACATATGAGAGGGTTGTTCTGTGGCGCTACGAGTATATGGTGATGTGTTGTATTCTGCTGTTTTTCGCTGTGCAGACTGTAAACTTATCAATGAGTTGATGAAAGATGAGGACTTCACTCTCCCATCGTTGGACCACCTCACCTGTCACCTTTTTTGTATTCTCCAGGTATGAATTTGAATTAGAACCGTTCCATTTAATTTTATTGCATTTCTATTTTCACTGCCCACACTCCTCATCAGCTATTGTCAATAAATAGGCTTATATTAATCGACCTAAAAAAAAGCTTCTCTGTGGATGGACGAGGTCAAATAAAAGTCCAATATCAAAGCCTTCACGTGCAGCCGACAACTTGTCCGCCACTTCTGTGTGCTGCTCCCTCCGTCCCTCCTTCTCTTCCGTCCCTCCGTCCCTCCGTCCCTTCCTCCCTCCGTCCCTCCTTCTCTTCCTCCCTCCTTCCCTCCTCCCTCCTCCTCCTCCTTCCTCCCTCCGTCCCTCCTTCCTCCCTCCCTCCCTCCCGTCCCACCACCACTATAGCAGCATGTCTTTGGTATTTGTTGAAATTCACTTAGCAAAATTGACTTCAGCATGCTCTCCCTGCAGGCATCACGTTGCTCCCAGTCATGTGATGATGACACTGTGTCTGCTTGTTGGCCGACTGGGAGGAGAGGGGAGGAGAGGGGAGCTCCACAGATCATCCAGGCCACCACACACTGACTCCGGTTACTGTAACCTGTTACAGTAGGTTGTACACAGCTGGAGGAAACGATGGCCACGCCTTCCATGGAGATGAGTGGCGGTCTGTGAACCCCCGGGGAGACATTGAAGGCGAAACGACAAACTGCGTGACTGACTGAGTGACTGACTGAGTGACTGAGTGACTGGTGGCTCCACTCTGATTTACACACCAGAACCGCGTGGATCAACGCAATCACGGTTTTATCAATGGCTGAAGAAGTTTTACTCACGTCACCCGGGAAAATATCATCGGTAAGTACTATGCTTTCCTCTTGACTTTGCGCACTTTCAGATTGCACTTAATTCTTTCGTAAACTATTTTGGGGAAATATGTCCGAGGCTGCACATTTTTTGCGCACCTCGGAGACCTATGACGCATGGTGACTTATGCACATCCGGATGCCAAGAATTTTCTCCTGAAAACAGGCATGCACTTAAGTGTGTTGTCTTTTATATATAGTTATAGTACTATATTTTTATATAGTAGTCTTATGTATAGGCCTATATTATCCCTATAACGCAATACTATGTAATCGAATACAACACATGGGGTTTAAAAAAGATAAACTTCCCAGCCCCCCCGAAAAAAGTTGAGCTTCACTGAGTGACAGAGAGGGCGTTAATGAAGCAGATCACAGGAACGTGTCTGTCTTGGCGGCGGGATGTTAAGTGGTGCCATCTGACTCCTTAACTTTCACTAATTCCCATCACGCCTCCACCTTGATGTGAGCGCAGGCCTCAAATATCATGAAAAAATGTTACCTAATGCAGTGGGGCTGTGTAGTCTAAGATGAGCATGATTAAAATGGTTTCATTGAATTATATTTAATTCAGACTTTGGCCTAATTACACTCACTAACATTAGCATTGCTTGGCATGTTGTGTGTTCTTAGATGTTGTCTCCCAGCTGCTTATGTAGGCAACTCAGCAATTATGAAACTCGTTCTATTTGTCTCATAAATATGAATGCTCGAAAACAGCTCTGTACCTATCTTTATGTACCACAGCGATGTATTGCTGTCTCCTTCAACAAATGTGCTCTTGGTAAGTGGCTTTGGATAAAAGCGTCTGCCAAATGCCCTAAATGTAAATGTTAATGTAAATGTAACTCCATCGTGGAAATACGTACCCATGCTATTTCTATTGAGATTGTAC
>PIJE02005179.1:4608-7108 GCA_002895965.2 Coryphaenoides rupestris | reverse complement strand
AGACAGAGAATATCAGTCTTGTGAATCCCGGGTGACCGGGCCACAAGATTCATAGCCCTTGTTGCCCTGTGCCCCGCTTGTTGCCGTGGTGATGGAGGACTGATACTCTGAGTTGTACTATGAAGGGATTTCATACGCTCCTTCAAGCGCCTGTCGTAGGAAATGATCTGAGTTTGGATCTGGTAGTGAGTTGAATGACTGACACATCTGGCAGCTGATCAGGTTTTAAATTCTTCTGGACTTTACTAATATATTTACTAAATTACATTTAGTAAATGTATTCTCCACACTTAACATTCCACCATCATGGAAGCTTTTAGAAACCGAGTCGAACAACTCACTAACTAATTTGAACATCTTCTACTCCTAACTACTAACATGTACACACTGACCTGGTTAGCCCCAGTGACCGAACCACCAGACCTCACCATTCCGTCAACGTACCTTACCTCACTCTATATCACACGCCTGACAACATAGTGACGATAATAAAGTGATAATCAACATTAATAATCTCTATTTTATATTTTGGCAGTACATCAAGGATTTCTACAACCGCTCGGTGGTGCGTCGTAACGGGACGGAGATGGACGAGGAGTCCCTGACGCTCATGTACTCGCTCACCGTCTCCATCTTCGCCATCGGCGGGCTGGTGGGCTCGCTGATGGTGGGCGTGCTCGTCACGCGCTTCGGCAGGTGAGGGACAACTGTCTGTCTGTCTGTCTGTCTCCCTCTCTGTCTATCTATCTATCTCTCTATTTCTCTATCTATCTATCTCTCTATCTATCTCTTTCTCTCTCTATCTACAACTCTGTATATCTCTATCTATTTATCTCCTCTCTACCTCTATATCTCTCTCTCTAACTCTCACTATCTATCTCTCTATCTCGCTGTCTCACTCTCTCTCTATATCTATATTGATCTATTTCTTACTCGCTCTCTATATATACTGTATATCTATCTATCTCTCTAACTCTCTATCTCTCTATCTGTCTATGTCTTGTATCTCCAAAACTGTTACTTTTCAGGAAATTAAAATGAATGAATGCATGAAGGTTTCTGAACAACAGCGAGTGTTGAGATGCGCGTGTTGTTAGAGTCGAGCGGCTCCGTCCGAGGCAGTAGGAGCATCCAGCTGCAGTCCGTTCGCTTCCTGCAGGTTCTTGTTTGGTGTGTTCAATGTTTAGCGTGTCATTGAATACATATGGCACAGTGCACACAATCGCAGTAAAATCGATCAGTTCTATTCTGAAAGTGTGTTTATGTTCTCCCGTTCCCTTCTGTGGTCCCTTTCCGTTCCGTTCCGTATCATCGGTAGTTCTGGTCCGCGACCTCCTTGTCCTGTTGGGTCGTTGGCCGTCCTCTAGTCCGCCGCCCTCAGGCCCGGCAGACCGCTTGACCCATTTGAGGGTGTGGGACCGCGGCCATTTGGCACGGCCACCGGCCACCGGCCCGGCTAGCGCCACATCAGGGCAGCTGCTGCTGGCGCCGCCCGACACGGCCGAAACCTGCACCCAACAATACAGCAGAATAATACCGCTAAGATATTACACGCAGATATACAAGGGTAGTGTTTTGTGAGAGAGGTACAGGGGGGACAGACAGACACACACACACACACACACACACACACACACACACACACACACCCCAAGGTTGGGCTGCAGGTGAGGAGGTAATCCCAGACCTTAGCTTGTGACCTTTCTCCGTCTCCTCCCCTGGCTTCCTGCGTCCTGCATCGTGGGAGGACACTCGTCTGGTCGCCTTTGACCTTGTCTACGAGTTTCGCTCGCTGTGCCCTTCAGACCGTAACCACCATCAGCAGCACCTCGCAGCTAAACTTCAGCAACCCGATCTCTCGTTGCACCCGCCCCGGTGTCCCGGCACGTGGTGATCGGGAAGCTTCTCTTTATGTTTTGTTGTTGCGTTGACGTTTTTTCTTTTACTACCGGACGTTTTTACATGCAAATGAAAAGCTGGCGATTTACTATCCCATTCCGGGCGGAAGATGGCTTTCTTGCCGGGACGGTGTTGTGGTTTTTACGGCCAATCACGGCGCCGGTGTTGCCGTTTTACTGCCGATGTGGGCACGCGGCCAGCGGGGGGGGTGATATCGCCGACAGGAGACTGGAGTCTTCCATGGACTCCTGATTAATACCGGGAGATGTTTTCCTTTCACTGCGTATCCTGTATGTGGATGTGACAATTAAACTTCTTGAGTCTTGAGTCTTGAAATGTTCAAATCCATTCAAATGTGTTCTGTGTGTGTGTGTGTGCGTGTCTGTCTCTCTGTCTCTCTGTCTGTCTGTGTGCGTGCGCGTGTGTGTGCGCGTGTGTGTGTGTGGGTGTGTGTGTGTGTGTGTGCATGTCGCGTGTGTGCGTGTCTGTCTGTCTGTCTGTCTGTCTCTCTGTGTGTGTGTGTGTGTGTGTGTGTGTGTGTGTGTGTGTGTGTGTGTGTGTGTGTGTGTGTGTGTGTGTGTGTGTGTGTGTGCATGTTGTG
>PIJE02005176.1:0-20477 GCA_002895965.2 Coryphaenoides rupestris | reverse complement strand
ACTCACTCATTTGGTTTTCCGGTATACACCGGTGACAACTTCAACCTCACATGTGAAACTATCACACTACACACACACACACACAAAAACAACTAATTTTTGTTTTTAGATTCACACACCCGAGGACATTGTGCTCACAACCTTCCTCCGACGTCTCACGTCCATTACCTGCCGGCTAAATTAATCTTATTTGCTCTGTTTAGCCTTGGGTCATTAGCTGTTCTCTTCCCATACTACGCGTACGGCAGAGACTTATACGAGGTTGAGACCGTAGACGCTTACTGAGCGTATTAATAGCTTATCACAAGTTACGCTGTACTATCACTGTCTCACCTACCCCTCACTCGAAACTGACCACGTCACACCATTGCATAAGTTTATACCAACACGGCAATAGAGGCTCTCACAGTCCCGAGGTCTTCGATTGACATCGAGATTTGGCTACGTCATAGCATCGAGGCCCTTTTCAGCGTTTTTCTGCAGAAGTTGCACGGGCACGTCACGCACCCGGATCATGGCCATATATCGCTTGCGGCTCACGTGAGGCGCTCACTCTAGACGTACCTCCGACGGACCCACCGGGGCCGTCGCGCCTGCTCAGCCCTCACAGTCTGGGCGGCCAGGGGTACACACAGCTACGCGCTCCCAAGGAGAGACCCCCACCGTACATGACTGACGATACTGGAGGTATTCACCTGTGCCACTCTCCTAACACACAACGGCACTATCTCTCTCACTCTCTCTGCACAGTCTCTCTCTTTTGTCTTCATCTCACTGTCTCACTCTCGTCTGGTCGTGCCTCTCTCATCTGTCGCTCTGCTCTCCTCTTCTTCTATCTCTTCATCTCTGACATCTATCTTCTCACTGTCTTCTGCGGTTCTCTCTCTGTGGTTCGTTGACTTCTACTGTTTCTGCCCTCTCTCTACTTGCACTGCTGACTCACTCTCTCTTCTGCTCTCTCTCCTCTGCTTCTCCTCACTGCGTCGAGTGCCTCTCTCTCTGCGTACGCTCTTTATCTCCCTCTTCTGCTTGTCTGTACTATGAGTGATATAATTTGTTACACATACACATCGGTCTCACACCTTTGACCATATAATCCGTTACTCCTAAATATTACGTATGACACGCTAAACGTGACGACCACACAACTACTCTCGACCACTCAATCACACTGAACATTTACTTCAAATTAATTTGTTAAGGTACAACTTAGTGAGGTATTTAACTCTGACTCCGTTGAATAGATCATTGATAGTGCAATTGCACGTTATAGTCCAACACTGATTACGTACACTGATAATTTGTGGGTGCCTCCCGTTGACCACCTTTTGGTACGGACCAAACGGGAGGAACTGTTAATCCCACTGCACTTAACAAGAGGCCACACAATCATAACGTGCCTCTTGGCTGGCCACCTTGCTACTTGTGCGCACGGCCTACCAGCCACTTGCCATCAATCTCAAACCACCTTGACGCATTCTGGACGATCTGCCACCTAACACCATCACTACTCCTCGCGCTGCGCACGCCACCATGGACGGGAGAGTGTCTGTCTGCCTCACTGTGCTGTGTGTTGTGTCTGTACTCTCTCATACACACATACACATACACACACACACCTACCACGGTCCCACACCTATGACACACACACACACCTCTTTACACACTCTCACTCACTTGACTGCGCGTCCGCTCGACCACACCACACACACCACACACCGCACACGCCGCACACGAAATAGACCGTCTGACCCCACGGGGACCAGCCTCATCCTTGGCCACGAGACCAACGGCACTGACACAACTTCTGGTCACTGTGTCTCGCACCTCGGACAGTTCACGGCTGCCCACGTGCCGGATACCGGATAGCAGAGAACACCTGCACCTGGTGGCAAACCCACCAATCTTCTAGACAGCCGTACTGATACACGTGGGTCACCTACACTGACATATCATACTGAGTATCACCTACACTCACACACGTCGGAGTTCGCCCACCCACACTTCGTCGCAACTGCATTGGACATCATTAATACTTACTTAACTCTGGTGTTGTGACACTGCTCGCATACTGTAACGTGACTGTTGTGTGTGTGTGTGTTGTGCGTTGTGCCAGTCTCCAAACGTGACATGACGATGTCTACACGGTCAATTTTACCTCCTCCCTCAACCACACTAGGCTACCTCTCATACTACGAAGACAGGTGCCAACATACAGAGAGTATATGTACAGAATCCCATATATACTGTCTGTTTCGTATTCCCACGGCTCCATACTCCCTACTGGGGCCCTGTATGACAACGGGCTCCGAGCAGCCTATGGATCAGCCCAAACACCGCACACTGCTGGCAATCTACCACAAGGATGAGAGACGCTTCAACCCACCAACTGACCATCACCTAGCTCTACGTGTCTCTATCATCCTACTGGTCCTACTGCCATGACCGCCTAGCGCAGCTCGTTCATTATCCACTACTCTTACTGCACACTTCATACTATATGTCCGTCACAACATATCGTTTTATACGTCTTTTATCACCGCGCACACATACTCGCGTTTCACTGACCACTAAAAAACCTGACACCGTAATTGCTGCCAGCCATGTGCCATGCCAATGCCAAACTTGTAGGTCATTGCGGAACTTGGATCATAATGTCTATTGGCATGCCCTGCTTGTCTCTGCACTTCGTGAGACGTGTGCGAGGTCAAGGGAGGAAGGTGGGGGAGGCACGACAAAGAGATTCCACTTCCTAATGAGACACAACGGTTCACATGGACGATGCACACTGAGCGTGCACGCCATAATACGGCACACGCTAGTTCTGTAACCTGCACAACGTTGCGAATCGATAACACACAGGCAAAATTACATGACTGTGAGATTCCAACACTAAAACCGTAATATGCAGGTACGTCTACTGAAGTATACACTCTGTAGCTGTATTTACGAGAAGCGTCTCTGCCTCACACTGCACGGCGAAGGGGGATCAGAGAGTGACAATGAGACGGTTGCAGACAATATATGACAACATCAATTGTCATTTCAGGCCACTGGTCCACACCATGGCTCTTTCGTAGTTTCCGTTGACATTGAGCCGTCGAGCTCAAGGCACACGGCTGTACCTCCATAAATCCCAGGCCGCTTAAATAGGTCCTCAAATGACGGGCAGGGGTAGCAGCACTAAGTCAGCGAACCTTACTATAAACCTAGGCGCCTTCATAAGGCACCGGCACCTCAAAGCAGGCCACCTTCAAACTACGTCCCAGTAGACACAGGTACTTCACTAACGTCCACGGCCCGTGTGTTGTGTGTGTTTTGTGTGTGTGTGGTGTACGTGTTTGTGTGTGCGCGTTGCACGGTCGCTGTTCGTGCGGTCCGGTCCTCTGGCACACTGCGGTCACACGCAGCGTTCTGACACTGCTCTATGGCGCGTGGCCAAGGTTGTTCGTGCAGAGCGCAGCCACGATGCACCGGCTGACTGCTCTGCGGGACCACGTTCGGACCATTATGCCACGACACGACACGGTAAAGACCCTCCTGGAAGAGGCCGTTCGCACGGCGACCGACGGAGAGACGGCCCTGGAATACTCCGAAGCGTACGGTTTATTTTATTGTTAAAAGAGAAACGTTTGCTCCCAATTTCCACTCGTCAGCGCAATGTATGCACTAAAACGTTCTCCTGACTATATTGAAGACCGCAACATCTGACTATCCCTGAGAACGACGATACGATCTCGACGAATATTTCCTCAACTATTTGTCACCTGTCTCCCACACTCTCCCTCACAACCAACGCTACAATCTGCTGCTAAACAATATTCTCGGTTTCAGCACAAACGCTCATCACATCCACTCTCCCTTAGCGATCCACCTAAATGACAGTTTCTCCATCACTACCCCATACACCTAGCAAAACACCCGCAACGACGAACGTACTCTAGGACCAACACCGGTCCACTTTTTACCTCACTCTCAGGAAAAACACCGTTTCTCCTCGGCCACAGGGAACACGGTTATACCTACAATCCACACGTGGACAGCTAGGTGGGCGACACTATGTTGAGTCCACGTCCCTCTTTTTCGAGGAAACAGAGCAGCACGCTACAAAGACCATCCCATAGGCACCAGCTGGATGTATTACACGAGACAACGTGCCACGTAAACACGTCTCTCGAGTGGTGCTCTGTAGAAGTCGAGTCCACGTCCTTACTCTGCAATTGGCACTTATTTTGCTTGCTAGCGAGAGCCGACGGCGAGACGGTGAGGAACACATTTATGCATACTCACACGTATGAGTTCGCATGTCGCTGACCTTGAATCTGGACAGGAGCGCTAGAGCACGCCGACCCACCTCGCACTCGGCATACCTTTTGTATCAATTGAACCATTTCATTTGACCGTTTTAGGACGCACTATCCACGGCTCCACCCTCTTGGCAGACGAACGCTCCTCGCTAACCCTCGGTAGATCACGGACACTGCGCTTCATGAGGCTGGTTGCCTAGCAAGGTTGACCTGTAGGTTCCCACGTGCACTTCACACGTATCGGTGCCCCACACCACTCACCTACCTGCACGCACGATGAGGGTCCTCCTACCGTGTGACCGGCAAGGGTGCATTCACCTCTCCACAGTCACATTTTCACGTATCATTGGACAACACTAACTTTCTGGGCTTCACGATAATCTCATCGCAAACGTATCTATTCTGTTCACCGACCAGTCACTACATTACAGGTACGTCTGTTTGTGTGATGCTATGAGTACGAACGAAATAAATGAGCAGACCTTTCTGACACAACGTCCTTTTGCTGTCCATTTGTATACCCACAAATTCTTCCCCATACACGACAAGCGGAGTCGAGGGCGGGCTCAGTATCAGATGTGGCGCGGTAGGACGAGGAGATATGGAACGACGCTAACTCTAGACGCACTTCCACGATCCTCTCGCAGTTTGAACCAGTTCTCACCCGTTCAAACGGTATACGTTCTCAAGGCCATGAGTAAGATTATCTGCTCTTAGAGGCCATGCGTACGCGAGTTACAGGAGTTTTGGCATTTCTGAGAGACCACCATTGACTTCTTACGCTTTCATCTCCTTGGTGTACCCATCTCTTTCCCACTGACCCCAGAAGGGTCACACTGCTCGTCACCCCAGGGCTTCGGGAGCTCAGAGAGACAGGAGAGAAACGGACGGGGGACTACAGCCAGAGAAGTCAACTGGTCCATATCCTTAACACGACTATTCTGACAACTCTTGTGTCTACACATACACACCGCTACGACGGACTTTTAACTACCACAGCTAAGTAACTAAACTACACACACAAACGCTAACTTACGCCTCGCACAACATTTTGGCACGCCCAGAGAGACCCCTCTCTCTCAGGGAACTCATCCACGCCTACTTATGCGTAGCGACCCCGCCCACATAAAGAGGCCACAAACGTTGAACGAATTGAACACGGAAAAAGACACTGGAAAGAAGAACATGTTTTTGTCCACGCAATACAAACAGTGACTTTATGTCTATATTATCAAATCAACATTTCGATGTTGTCACGCTACACTACAGTACGATCAAACCATCACTTCTCCACGACCACTTACGAGCAATACAACTCCCTGGGGGTTGAGACAGTCTCACTACAAAAAACACACACCACAACTATAACGCATGAGAACGCTGACTCGTTCTGCTCTTCTACGGAACTTTGCTCTATTCTTAATTTAGATACCGCATTTTTTACTTTACAAAGACTAATTAGGTGTATATGTTACGACTGACCAAATAATCGTACACAATATTTTGAGTAAAACACATTAAGACAGAGTGTACTGCTTGTGTGGTGTGACTGTGTGTGTTGTACCTGTGTGTGGCTGTGTGGTTGATGTGGTTGTGTGTTCACTGTTGTGTTGTGTGTGCGACTCGATACTTTGTACGTAGTCTTACTCGGTCTGTGCGTGTTGGGGGTGTGTGACTGTGGTGTGGTGTATATAACGACACAACTCTTGCCCACTCCAACCAGGACTCCGACGTGGGAGATGTGAATGGTGAGTGTCACACTGGTACTTGACGTGCAGGTGGACGCCTACTTGTCACGGATGCTTGTCCACTAGGTACACGGCACCATATACACGTGCCGCGTTGACCACTGTCATGTGGGAGGACTCACTGAAGCACTTGGGCTTACCCGTGCAGTGGACTGTTCTCCCTGGCCTACGCTGCTGCCACCGCTATACCGGGACTGCACCGAGACCTACCACCGCGAGAACGTTACAATCACCAAGCGCCACACCAGACACCACACGCACACGCAACACCGCACACAACCGAACAAACACTACGAGCATTCCAATCAACACACCACTATCAATTCTATCACCACACACACACACACCTACCACACACGCGCACATGGCGGAACAACATGCTAACACCACACTCAGTACACAATTCACGACATGTACCTACATTCTAAAATCATAAGCTACCATGGCATCACAACATCACACACATCACACATCACGAGATGAGTTACACGACAGACCCAAATCAACACCACTATACAGGTGACTACACCCAGTTCATATAGATGAACTGCTGAGGTCGGGTAGCCACCTATAAGGTCGAGCTCCTTCACTGTCCGTTTATCTTCGGTTCCGGTTGTGGTGTGTGTGGTCTCGTGATTTACCTTGGCTTTCGATGTTGAAGGAGATCTCCAAATAGCTTCTGAGTACACCAAATATGACGAAAGTCTATGGCTTTCTGCGAACAAGTCAGAACCACAGACGCTCTTCCGACACAGTTCCTCTGGACCTGCTCGCGACTAAGCTACTCTTCCCGGACACCGAACCACTTTTAAAACGCGTAAACGTGTGCTCAACTAGCTCCAGCACACTATCATAGAGACTGAAACGTCTATTTTTCCCCGCATTTCATCCATCACACCACCAGTTCACTACCAACTCTTATCTTGTTATTCTTGAATAACTTAAACTACATAACACTTGTACACGTATTGCTTAACAAGTTCTAAACTTTACTACTGACTTTAAACTTTCTTAGAACGTTCTTACGTACTATATTGACACCTGGGTACTGATGTCGGTTGAGACTGTTTCAAAGTAGTGCATTGAGCTTTGGGTCGAGTGTGTGGAGCTCACCACACATGTATTTGAGCTGTTACACCTTGTTAGCAAAATACTGTTGAGAGACGAGCTCTTTATTGGACTTTTTCATTTATCAATATTTTTTCTCAACTGTACGTGTTTGGTTAACACTGACGTCCGTCTCACTCGAGTCAGCTTGAACGTTGTTACACTACGAACCACCACTCATCATGTGTTGTGACCAGCGGTGACTTCCACCTTGTCACCTTTCGATATACATCTGTGAATTGTTGACGGCCCGTTTTGACTCAGTCGCGCGCGATTCTAGCCATCGCCAGCGTCTTTACACGGGAACCCTAGCTTATGCACCCGAGGTATAACCTCGTTACATCCAACGAAGGTTGAGCCAAAAGCACTCTCTGCACATCTGTCCCGTAGTTACCTCTTAAGACAAATCATACTTAATTTCGCTCCCTTTTCTTGTGGTACAAAACCCCCCTGCCCTGACCTGTCTATCGTATGTTCAATCAAGTAAATTGCACGAATTACATTGACAATCTTCCGTTCCTGTGCTGCTAATAGACCATATTACCTCCCGCGTGCCCTGTGATGACTTGACTTAGTGGTTAATACGTTTACCGTATTTAGCATGCTCTCGGCTCTGGTCTGCTCCTCCGAGTTGAGATTTTTAGGCCTGCACAGACTAAGCAGACTTAACAACAGAAGAGAGACGCACAAATTATTGGATTTGAGCAGGAGCGTGGCGTTACCGTTTTTTACACAGGACTTGTATAATTTGCATAACTTGGTGGCGTTTTCAAGGTTACACGGGTAGAGGGTTCACACAGGCACACACACTGGGCCGCTGATCGCTTTCGACCTCCCGTCTTCTGCCGCAGCCCAGGTCTGCTGGGTCTCGCCGGTGACCACGTGCGTGGTGTGAACGTCCGTAATCCCGACTCGGAATTGCCAACAGTAGCCTGTTGTTCCTGTCCTGTGAACTGCCCAACACTAAAGTTGCTGGAGGCATGCGACGTGGCGACATGTGTGTGGGACATCCGTGACATCACCACTCACCACCAACACGTATACCACCACTCCACCACACCACCCACTTACATCAGTTGTGTGGTGTGTCTGTGCTCTGCGTAGCATCACGCTAACAGTGAGTACTCGACGAGTGCTCGAGCACACTATCTGATCGCACTCAGTGGACGTTTATATCCGGCAGAGGCGACGGCAGGCAATGCACGCGAACCTTATTAACTTCACCACACCATTCACATAACGGTGCTGGTGACGATACGTAGAGGTGAGTAACTGATACACTACGTAGCTAGATCACGACATAAGCGATATATCGTGAACCATATCCACCTCCACCCTTCCTCTTCCGGCCACGGAGCCTGCATTACACACAGAATAACCACTTTCTGACGTTCTTACAGTGCTTAACACCATACGAGAGTCACAGGACGAAGATGTACTACTTCTCAATTAGCGCCACACTCAGAACTAAGGAGGTATTTCGTTACTTTCCACTCTTCTGTCGACTCTTGCACTGACACACGTGCGCGACGCTGAATCCTACGACTGAGCCGACGAGAGACTTGAGCCAGCCGACAGGACGAGTCGTGCACTGTTACCCTCCGACACACCGCGCCCGGCTTGCCAACAAATGATATTAGATTGACATATTGATATTGACATTTTATTTTGCATTTTAAAAACTGTAAGTTTAGTTTTACAACTCTTTCGACTTTTTTTATTGCCTGCGCGGTCTTGTGTCTGTGTCGACATGCACCGCTAGGATTGGCTAACACACTTTCGTTGCACTCCTGTGCAATGACAATACACGAACTTCTGGAACTTCTGATATGACTTCCTGGTTGATATTGCTGTTGTCACAATACCTTACTTTTGTCTCTTGTCTGTTGGGACTGGGTGTCTGTTGTTATTTGTTGCTTCTGTAAATCCTCTCCGGCAGGGCAGCATACGCTACAAGTGTAAAGATCACGACGTGGTTTCTGCCAGCAGACAAGGGTTGCGGTGTATTGTACTCCCCCGGAGCTCCACAGACTAACGCCTACTGTCGAGGTGCTCCCTAGCACAAGACACCACCTAACCTACACTGCTCCTGAAGTGTTGGTTGTGTTACCTTCGCATGTGCTTGGCATCGCGGTGCGCTGACATCGTGAATGCTACCAGCGCAAATCCTGAGCGATACACACACACACGTACCAGATATCGAGGCACCAACGCACGACTGATCATAATATTGCCACCTTTCAACCCGCACACAACCTACGACGTCACTGAGGTGATCGGATGACTCTGAGCTGTTTTTTGCGCCTGTAGCACGTTTTACTCTCGTTACTCCACACGTGTGCACTGTAAACGAGCGTATAAGTGTCTTTGATTTCCCCTGACTTCCTCGTCAACGCTTTTACGCGTAATAGAAAACGAACCACGGTAATATTGAGTATTTAGTAACACTGAACTGAGCGATCGCATCCATAGTCCAAACGGGCATCCTTCTTGCATCACACCGTGGACAAACACAGACATGAGAAAGGAGGTTTACCGACGAAGAGCAAGACGTAACGTTATACTAGTCAATTCGTCCACATCACATACTCACACTATCTATTACAAACACACTACTACCACACTGAACATCATGATTTAGGTATCACAACCCCTAAGTCATATCGAATCACAAAGGCAGAGCTGGACGGTCGTTTAAACTAACAAAACGACTTCGCCCCCCGTTACAGAGTCCCACCCAGACAGTGTACTGCGTGTGTGTGGTTTAATTTGTTTGTGTGTGTGTGTGTGTGTGTATATTTGTCCGCACTGCTTGTTTGGCACGTTGAGGTGACTAATACGAGGAGTACCAAATGGCCAACGGTGGCCAAAGGAAGTCATACTCAAAGCAGAGCCTATTCACAAGTGGTGATGTTCAGATATATATCTTTTCAATTTATCACGTCCTCCTGCTCACACGATATCCGCCCCCCCCCACCCTCCCCACCTCCACCGCCGTCATGCAGAATGGTTACTCTCCCCTCTTTTAAATATGGCCTTTTTACTCGATTACATAACTGTTGTTTTAGTAGTATTGTGTTCTTGTTGTGAGTTGTGTGGTTCGTGTGTGCGTGATGATTGACGGTGACTGTTCATCACATGATAATCTGTAATTTCTTTTTTTAATGATCATTTGATTAACGACTTAGGCTGTTTGGGTTTTGACATGCCACTTGGTAAATCGGGCCTGCCTCCCGACCGCTGTATGCCGCCTATGACTCGACACCGTGATATTAACATGTACTCCTTTTGAATTTCATTTTGATACTGTTGGTTTTTAAGTAAAATCACTCGAACGTCATGTTCAGGGTCCCGTTGGTCATCTGACGTTGTGTCGTGTGTCCCCCGGCAATTGGGCACACCTCTCGACGTCCGGTATGCCTCTCGAACTACGAAAGCGTTGGGTCGCGTGACCCATAACTTTACCTGTGCAACGAAAACGTCAGCTCGTTTGTGCCGAGCTGACACTGTCGTAAATTCCTGGGTTTGTTCGTGATATCGGCGCGGTCCTTAGGTTCTCTCCTACGCCCGTGGTTGACCTATGTGGTTGATACGTATGTCCGCGGCCCCCCTGCCTTGATTGTGTAATTCCGACACAAGAGAGCACGTGACCATCTGACGACGCGTACGACAGCTAGTCCAACTATGTGAACTATTTTTCATACTGAAACGCGCGGGACGAGTATGCTGGAACACAAATAAAGAAGACGATATGTACTGGTTATCTTATGACCAATCGGTTAACCATACGGCACTCACCCGGGCGTTCCATTTGAAACCTTACACCCCGTGCGACGCTTTAATGGCCTATGACAATGCTATTGAGCAAGGACATACTCTCACCACGTGAGACAGAGTACGCGACGTAATTCACTCAGTCTGCCTCTCTTGAACCAGAGAGTCTCGACGTCGCATGGACAAGACGAGACGCGCCATAACTGAGTATATGTCGTTGTGTGTGATACTCTACTAAAAGTCTCACGAGCACGGCACTGCGCGCATCTTCCCTCTGGGCGAGTGACGACACTCTCATAATGCATGTGAAATGGTTCCACACGACAATTAAAGCGGCTTCATTCCTTCGCCTCCGCCGTCTAATTACTCACCAATCTTTTAAACAAAACAGTGTTAAAAAAAAAAAAAAAAAAAAAAATAAAAAAAAAACAATGAAAAAACGAAAGAGAGGTCAAAACAACACCTCTGTTTATCAGCCACTACTGTGTACAATTGAATATTACAACCTCACATACGCGCGAATATCACCAACTACGTCTTCAATCTATCCCATTTTTACTTTTTGTAGCCACATCATAACTGTACACTCGCAACACTAACTACTATAAACCATGTTGTTTTTTTCTCACCCGACTAAGAAACTATCCGCACCAAGTACATTCTGTCTCTGTCACACAGTAATCAATAAACACTAGATAAACTACTATCACAATTTACTACTAAATACTACTGGTGTTTACTAAAGGTACAAACACACACCGTCGCTTTACACTGAGGCGGAAATAAAATATAACTAAAAACGTAATGAGACGAGAACAAATTTAACGCTAGACGTCAGTGAAGATGGAGACGGGAGGAGATGATTGACAGGTACCCACGCGAGGTAATATTGAGAAGGAGGAGGATCATTGAGGAGGCTGTATTGAAGGAGACGGAGGAGGTGGGTATTGAGTACGATGTGGATATGGAGGCACGGTGTGAACGATGCAGACGCACAGAGCGCGAGCATACGAGAACGCCCGCGCGACCCACCAGGTCCGGACGGCATGTGGTCCTGGAGACTGACAACGCAGATTTAGTCTAGCGACCGCGTGAGAGCGAGCGGGTAGGGGTTGTTTGGGCTTTGGTAGGTGAGTGAGTAGTACTTTTTGAACGTTGATCTGTTTTTGACTGAGGAAGCTCAGTGAAGCATTGTGAAAGCGACACGGAGTCATGTGATCTCTACGGCACTACTTCTGTAACGTCGCCTTATCTGAGCGCGAGCGCGCACATACGCGTTGACCAAATGCCTACAATGTAAAGTGACTCTTGGCACACAGAGACAAAGAAACGAACTGGTAACTACCATTCAGGTGACAGCGGACTCATAGGACTGACTTGAAGTTTGTCTGAGGGAGTTTTGTTGGCACGCCCGTGAGTTGTGTTTCTGAGGTGGACAGAAGCATTTTGTGAATGCGGTTGACGTGGGGCAATGGTCTGGAGAGGTTGGGGATCGAACGGATTGATATCCGAGAGAATGTTGCCGGACGTGGGTGGAGGGGTGACGAGTGGAGCCGTCGAGTGTTGAGGGAAGAGAGGTGCTGGCCGTCGGGTGAGACGAGCTCTTGAGGACGCCAACTGATATCAACTCTCAACGATACTGGATTTATTGCAGTTGTGAGTTATGGATATGGAGGAGAGTATCTTTGTTGCATCCCATGTTTGCACACGTATTACGCGCTTCAGCGCCGATGAGCGCGTGGAGGTTGGGTGGCTGTCGGTTGATCGTCCATAGGAGGACGACGGTTATGAACGTTTGGGTTGTGTTTTCTAGTCAGAGCGTAGCGATGGATAGAGAAGTTCGAAGGGAGCATGTGGCGGAGCGGGGGAATTTTGTGTCGCAACAGGGGTTAGGTACTGTGGACACACATTAAACGGGCGTAATGAATGATGAGAGGGAGGCACCGAGGTCTACTGAGAGAGAAACATAAGGAGTGAATGCATGTATGGAGTGCTAGCGGGAACCTCTACCTTAGGATTCTGCACAACGTGTTGAGACTGCGTAACAATGCAGAGAACCTCTGGAACACAGCGCACAAGTGGGGCAGCGTACCGAACTACAAGGACTAACGAACGCGACGCACACGCGGGCGGCGTAACCAGTGGAAGGACGAGACGACTGGATACAGCCGAACCACGAAGACACACACGGCACACGAGCACGAGACGCGAGAGAGCTGGCGGGTTAGACCCAAGGTAGAATAGTCTCATGGTCGGCTGGTCGTACATCTACGCCAGAACAGAACCATAGCACGACTTGGAATGCTTATAGGCTAGCGGATACATAAGCGAGCACAGTACGGAGGTTCTGCATCGCATGCTCGTGAGAGATCATCGAGAATGGCTATATATCTAGTCGGCATATAATGTGACACCACTTAACACATCTATAGCCTGGCGCCAGCTTACGGCACGCACGGACAACAACCACCTTAACGTGGAGCCTACACACATGTTCTTTATCAGTCTACACGTGTATTGAACTCGAGACTTTTCACACCACACCTAGTGACATAGGAATACGCTCATATTTAGTACAGGCACCCAACGCTACCACACTGATGCCTTGTTGTTTGATTGTTGTTGTTTTACTGCTGAGAGAACAGTACGTATGGTTAATCCTTATCCGTACGTACCATTCTTAATAACATGGTCGTCGAATCTGTCTACACCACACTCATATAGACGGTGTACCCACCGCTATATCGGACAGAACTGTTGAATAAGTTTTCTTTGTCCAAGAACGTGAAAATACATCAATTTAACCTCTACACACGATTTTAGCTTTTTTTTTTACATACTCGCATATGATTTGCTATTCGCGTGTACCACATTTATTACAATAAATGCTTCAGATAACAACCGACTGTCCGTTCACACATCCTAAGGCGTCGGCATCATTCATCCAGTACTCGCTGGCACTTACCAACCCTTCATCTCTCAGACCAGTCACAACTACACATGCAGAGTACTCGTAACGGTCGTACAGTAATATAACACGATATGTGTACACTTAACGGCACCATCTGACGACGCGGAAGTTACGTATGTTACTTATGTATAAATATTCTGTATTTTTCTATGTTAAGACCAATCATATACAGACTAAAATTTTTGCGTGATGACTATAAATTTATTAACTACAGAGAAGTGTATATTACATTAAAACAACCGGCCCGCGATTCGCACCAACACACACCAGAGCGCAAACGACTGCCGGAACACGTTGACATATGGACGTGGTTCGTAATTTCAGACGACCATGTAGAGACACGGTCACGACCCACAGAGTACGACACACCACACACACAACACCACTCAGGCGCACAAGCACGGCACGGTGGGTCATGTCCCACCCACCGCGCCGAGTAGGGCGGCCGACATGGGGTCGGCGGGTATCTCATACACGGGCCTAAGTCAACACACAGGACAGCAAGCACTGGTGGGAGCAGAACTGGAGTCGGTGTCACGCACTCGAGCCTTCACCACACCCACTACATCTTTGCGCCATGTAAGTGTGGTACTTGTCCACACGCCGGAAAACGAGTACGTGTCACGCATCCTCTGACCAGGATGTGTCTCCCGACATTCCCATCACGACGGGGTCCTAGGTGCTGCGACGAACTCAACTAAAAGATACACAGGTCTTTGCAAATAGGACGCAAAACACCACACACACTGCACAGCGACAACCACACTTACACACATAGCAAACCGCCTTTACAACACTACCTTAACAACAGTACCCACACACCAGTCCCGACAAGCACAATCACTAAAAACACACCACACACCAGCGGAGCGCACCGCACACAACTGGAACGCACCACACAGAACACGCGGTGGGGGGGGGGTAGTGGTGGGTGGTGGAGTTGGGGGGGCTTTCGGTAGGTGGGTGGCGGTGGTTCGACTTACTATCGCCACGATCCATTTCACGCTTGGTTTTGGACCGATCAAGGTGAACGAGGCGGCGGCCTCCAATTCTACTCATGGGTGAAACACCACGAAAGTGCCTTTCACATCACCTGTTCCCTCTCTGCATCCTGTACGCGTTTGCACGTGTACCCAAGTGACTAAAAGCCGACTTCATTTTTAAAGTCTGACGACCGAGAAATCTGCCAGGTGCACGATACTAGGCAAGGACGAACCACACACATCAGAATACGCAGCACCTGGAAACACCAGACACACACGCGCTCCACACTAGATACAGGATTGGTGGTGTGGGCAGTATCGATGGCTCACGACATTCATAATAATATTCACTTCTCACACTCTCTGCCTCTCGCATCTATCGCATCTCTCTTGTCGTCCGTTCGCTGACATCATTATCCGTGTCAGTCGCTTGAGTGGATGCCTATTGGGTGTGTGTCCGCATGTGACGGCAATAGTGGACTTATTGTGGTTACGTAGTGCTGTACGTGTGGGTAGCCACGTATTTCCACTACACAGCTTTCCCCACGTGGCGGTGCATCTATGTCTGTCTGCCTCGGAGCTGTTCCGGCAGACCGCGGTGGCGACCACTGTGTGTATGTAGACACGCACTGCAGTGGACTGACTCAGACGGACGACACTACACAATCGGGGACGACGCTTGTGTGTCACTTTTGGCTAGGGAACATCGCGCTGCCCATGCTCGTCTTGTCTCCCCACTGATGGGGGCAACCGGCGTCCACTTTTCTTGTTTTCTTCACCTCCACTGTTCGGTCTGTTCTGCCACTCGTCGGCAGCCTCTTGTACTTGGTCGCATTGAAAGCGGTCCAGCCAAAGTCTTCGTAGGATCCCCAGCCCTTCGTTCACTGGTCGGAATCTGAACGACTGAAAGAGGAATATTAATTGCAGGTACACAATGCAATCTACACTTTATGGTTTCGGGACAACTCACGACTCTTGCCTTGCGAAAAAATTTGTGATCAAAACACTCAACACAAGGATTTTTCATTTGGTAACTGGAATGGGAGATAATACAAGAGGAAGTCACAGAACTTGTCAAATTACGATGAGTGAATATTATAATATATTACGATTATTAACCCATAATCACATATCTTCGTCTTCTAACGCATTACTTTCCGGTAACAGTGGAACGACCTGAACGGGGCTTGGTCCTCAACGCGGAACTTCAGGACTGGACCCGCTCAACCATATATCACAGAGCAGAGTGGAGGCCAGAACGGACGGGAGGATGGAGTGGGGAGATGGGGGATTTCCTAAACGCACAACCGCACTGGATCCTACACGTCCACATACGCCCCTGCACCCTCCCTCGGTTGGGGGGACGCAAGACTGGGCACGCAGATACGAATGGAGCGAGGATTGGAAAAGCGTGCATACTCCACAGCACGCCCCCTCACACACTCACAATCTCAACATACCACACACACACACACACACACACACAACATCACACCACTGATGTCCACACACACACAACACACCTATTAGGGTTGTTTCGTGTCACATTTCTGAGTTTCACTGGAGACCGGCTCAGATTTTATGTAGAAACAAACAAAACTGTAAGTTCGGCTTTTTAACTGGTAAACATCACAGCTGCAAACGCGTTACCAGGATGCAGGAGGGGAAAGCTACAGTGTGTGTGTGTTGTGTTGTGTGTGTGTGTGTGTGTGTGTGTGTGTCGTGCATGTTAACCACTGCCAGTGTTGTGTCGACAGATGATAGTCACAGTTGACTATCGGTTGGCTTTGTTTCTGTCTGCACTGTCTCGTGTCGCTGCCCTAGTTGGGCCGGCTCACTTTTTTCTGCGTATAGCAGACCTCTGTGACTAGTTAGTGGAGTTTCCCGCAGCACCCAGGACCGGCAGGGAGAACAGCTGACAAGAGGACGAGAGACGGCGCACAACCAGGAAACACGGGGGTACTCACCATTTAATGGGGGGAGACGACGGCGGGTGCCACTACATTATGTCCAATATGTGTGGTTTGTATATTGATGATACACTACACACCAACGACGCAGTTACCACGTGCGGGGACTCTCTTGGCGGGGTCAACATCGCACAAGTTCCTGGCTTTTGCACTTCTCAAACCCTGGAAGACGGTACAGATACCAAACCCCTCCTACCACCTCGACTCACCAGCCGCGTGGTTCACAGATATACGCGCCGGCATGAAAAGCTCGATACTTCCCACTCCAACTCATGATGCGCCCTACTGAATGGTGTTTTCACTTACCTCACGCACCGTACACTGAGCCATTGTAGTCAACGTACAGGTTCCGACCACTATCCTGAGGTGGTTGTATTGAGAAGACGGTATCCACGAATAAGAAAGAAAAGAATGCATCCACATTTGTACTCTTAGTGGGGGTGGACTAACATTCGTAACAAAATAACTTACACTTTGTGGAGTTTACACATACACTTTTACGTATATTATATTTGTATAATTACCCTCTCATCTACACAACGGTAAAAGACATTTGCCCATAGAGGGTTCGTACCACATCAATTCACTTGGTACCAACTGTAGCTGTAACAACGTACATGTTTGACCATTAACAGACGTGTTAAACGCGTAGCGTAATGGGTCCCACAATGGTTAACGTGGTCATTTAGGCCCACACAACATTAGCATTCGACTTGACCCTTAACTTCACGCACTTCTCCACCCGGTACTGACACTGAGCCTACTGTTCCTGCATAACGACTAACACGTCTCTCTCTGGCTAATTACAGACGCATTTGACTATTACTTTTGGAGATCACACGACCGATTGTGTGATGCCGTCGCGTGCGCTCGTGGTGTGGTGTGCGTGCTCGGTTGGTGTGGTGTGTGCCAGTGGTTGTGGAGAGGTCAGTAAACCAACTGCACGGCGTTACTGGTTCACGTAATTTTACTCTGATTATCTCCCCTAGTTCACTTGCTCGGACCCTCTCTCTTCATATTCGTAAAGTACTCCCCTTGACAAAGTTGCGCCCCCGCCGCCAATGGCCCTTCATCGCTTCACATGTTACGGCAACTGGACTCCGACGACAACCACACTCTACCTCTCCTCCACAACCCATCCCACCCCGCCACCCACCTCCACCCCACCCGCCTGCCTAGACGCAGACCACTCGAAAACATGGTATGGCAAGCAAGAACTTTCCTCTCCACTCAGCTGCAATAAATCGACAATGCACTCATCACATTGGACCAAACTCCCTCACCCCGCAACGCACACGCTCACGTACTCTCTCCCGTAACATCGACCGGCTCCATCGTCCGCGCTGCCTCCATCCTTCGCCGTCTATTCCATCGGAATCCACTCCTCGATCCCAACCCTACGTCCTAAGCACACGATCAACCGCACTCAAAAAACTCCCTTTCTTGACACCTCAAAACACACCAATCTACGACGCTCACCCACACACACGAGCCCTCAACACTTCAATACAGAGTGACCACGAACTACAGCTGCGTCGCGAGCGTCAAAGATCATTTAATTTTAGGCATACTGGCAGACTCCTTTTATCCAACAGCGACCTTAACAAGAGTACACCGAGATCACACTGACCTCCTGTCCTTTCACAATCTTCACCTGGCCTCCCAGTCACAAAACAGGATCAACTTCTAAAACACTACTACTTACCACTTGTTACAAACGCCAAACACCCCTACCCGTCGCTTCAGGTCGCATGAGACAAACTGCTTATGCGTCAGTCTCCATAGACCAAGCTCCGGACCTGGGCGACAGGTTGCTTTCTCCGTTCTTCTGCCGTGCACCTTCCCTCTGGACCACCTTTTCTCTTAATTGTTCTTCCAGTCCCATCCACATGGCGCGGATCAATTACGCACAGGTACCATCACGAATCTCTTCAATACAGAGGCCGCCTTCCAAACCACCCTGCGAGAGGCGCGCCCGTTCACACGGCTGACCAACTCATCCTCCCCCTCCACTCTCACTGATCTAAGGCTAAAATTTACGTCACTGCACTACCTTTAGTTAATTTTATGTGTGTGTAAAGCGTCGACCGTCTCTACGGGTAGACCTTAAAAGAACAAAAATGCGACGTATATACGTAAAAATTGAATGTATTATGTATTAATTTCACATCTACCAAACTGGAGCACGAGCGACACATACGACAGATATCTTGGTCCGATTACTTTGCTAGTCGGGGTGAGTACAACACACACACACTGGGGTTTAAGTTATAGTGTGCAGTGACCATGATGATTTGTGGGCTACAAAATAAAAATGGATAGATGAAGCTAATGATATCCCCTATTGAGGTTGTAAATCATGTAAATGTGGCTGTAAAGAGATGTTTGACCTTAAAGTGTGTTATGAGTGCGTATGGCCCAAATGGCCTGTTAACGTCATTTAGGCCACACACATATAGATCTCTCTCTTTCCCTCGCTCGCTCTCTGTTCAAAGGCCATAATGTTCCGTCTCTCTCTCCTTTCACTTGAGCTTTTCCTTCTACAATTAGCATTTCATGACCTTAACCGCCGGGTTAAGGTCATGACCCCGGTGCTGCCTATGTTCCTGCATAAGATACAGTCTCTCTCTTTTTTTTCCACTTCGCTCCCAGCGCTTTCAGTTGAAAATAGTTCAACTGTTGGAACAGCGGCGCTACGCTCGTCAATGTCACTGCTCTCTTGTCGGGCAATTAAAATCAAGGAGGGGGGGGCGGGACATACGATATCAACACTGTCAACCACGGCGGAGGAGAACCTAAGACCGGCCGTCACGGACAACCCAGGAATTTACGACATGTCACTCGCCACGCTGCTTTCTTGCACAGTTTATGTCACACGCCCAGACGCTTCTATCGAAGGCATACCGACGTCGAGAGCTGCTGCCAATGCCGGGACACACGACACAACTCGATGACCAACGGGGACCCTGAACATGACGTTCATCATTTTCTAAACCAACAGCTACAAAATGAAATTCAAAAGGATACATTTAATATCACGTGCGTCCAGCGGTACAGCGTCGGGAGGCAGGGCCCGATTTACCAGTGGCTGCAAAAAAAACCAACGTAATAAAAAATGTCATTAAAAAAAGAAATACATTACATGAATAAACAGATCACCTCACATACACACACACGCACACACATACACACACACAATACTACTAAACAACATTATGTAATCGATTAAAAAGCCATACTTAAAAGAGGGAGAGTGAACCAGTCTGCAGACGGCGGGTATCTGGCAGGAGGCTGATTAATTGACTGAACTCACCACTTTGATGGCTCTGCTTTGATCTGACTTCCCCTTGGCCACCTTGGCCCATTTGGTCTCCTTCTTATTATCACCTTCAACTGCCACAAACAAGCATGCAAAAAAAACACACACACACACACACACACAAACAAATTAAACACACACACGCATACACTTCTGGGTGGGACTCTGTTTAACGGGGGGACGAAGTCGTTTTTTATTTAACGACCTCCAGCTCTGCCTTTTTGATTCCGATGACATGGTGTGTGTGTGTGTGTGTGTGTGTGTGTGTGTGACGAATTGCTGTTAAAGTTACGTCTTT
>PIJE02005175.1:0-15148 GCA_002895965.2 Coryphaenoides rupestris | reverse complement strand
GGGGGGGGGGGGGGGGGGGGGGGGGGGGGGGGAATTGGTGGAGGTAGTCAGGTCCACATTAGTTTCCTTGGTAATGAAATCCACCCACTGCTTTGACTGCCCAAACCCACATTTAGAGTGCTTGGTTGTATATTTAGTCCGCACGCAAGTTAACAGAGCCCGCGTGGCGACGGGCGGCAATTAAGCCATTGTTGCTTCCTGAATAGTTATTTGTGCCGACCGTTTAATGCCGACGTGTTTTATGCAGACTTTTGGAGAGGCTGGACCCTTTTTTGTCGACAAAGCTAGGCTTCTACTACATTAGCCGTCTACGTAATAATGATCAAGCAGAAGTTTGCTCCTCCTGGCTGTGGGACATACTGGGATGGGACAATCAATTGGACTAGTTGGGCATATTTGACGAATGTACATTGTAAAAATGTACCGTTTTAATCATGTATTTGTCGTTATGTTATTGTAAGCCTTAGCTCGAATAAAGATGGATTTTGTTCACATAACAACAGCTCCGAGATGCGTCCGATTTAGACATGTCCAGTTATCGCCCGTCCCCACGTCAAAAACGCTCAAAAACAAACCGTTTACTTTTCCCGAGATGATTGTGCAGGAATACTGAAATTCTGAGGACATGGACTGCAAGCGGGAGAAGAGCTGTGGTTACCGATTCTATTCTGGGAGGCAATAGGCTGCAGGTAAACGGTTGGGGGAGACACTTATGCAATGTCACCGTCCATTAACACCAGTTAATGGCCCGTTTATGATCTCCTGGATTAATGCAGCGCTTATCGCTGCCTCTCGCTCGCGGTTATGGACCGAGGATTTCACACATCTGGTCTGGATCACATTTTGAGTATGTGGAAGAGGAACTGTGGATTCTAAGTTTTCAAGCAATTCATGTTTTTCTTAATATTGCCTGCCCTAAGCCACGATGTTTTAGGTGGGGAATTGGGAGAGAAACAGCCTAGAAAAGGTTGTTTTAATCTTCATATCATACATATCATACAGACATACATACAATACATACTATGGCTGTGAAACTAATCTAATTCATTCACGTTTTGTTGCATTCATCCAGTTAAGCAGAGAGGGAGAGGAGAGAGAGACGAGACAGAGAGCAGATAGGGGAGGAGGACGTGGAGCCATGAATCCGCTTACTCCAGCAGTGTATGGACACGGTGGAGTCAGAACGTGCGTCACTCTCAAACACACCAACAAGGGTCAAAAGGGTCAAAGTTGTTGCCGGACGGTAGAACACCGTGCGGCGGTGAACGCGGCCTCGCTGGCCTCAGAGTGCATCTAAAGTGCCCTTAGTGAATAGCATATGGCAGCGGCAAAACCTACGCGTTGGGGTTCTTTCAGGTAACAGTTGTGTGGGAACTAAGCGATCACGGTCCGTAATAACCACCAGTTTTTCACAACCCCTGAGCCTATAAGTGTGTTTTTGTGGTGTGTGTGTGTGTGTGTGTGTGTGTGTGTGTGTGTGTGTTTTCTATGAATGACCCGTTTCACTCCTACGCTCCGGTGATTCATTCTGTTGGGGTTCGCAGAGAAAATACCGGTCCTGCTCCTATAATTAGCAGCGCGCACATGCAAGCACGGACGTAATCGCAGCCGTCGAGGTGACTCACCACGCTGACCGAGTTACCCAAGAAACTCCACGGCGGTACTTTCACCGGTGAGCTGGTGTCAGCCCCCGGCAAAGTCTAAAGCAACGGCGGCAACCCGGAAAAGAAAAAAAAAAGAAAAAACATTGTCGAAAGTGACAGATCTGTGACTGCGTGTCGGACGTGGGGGTGTGAAGAACAACGCGTGGCGGAAATTGAGAGCTTTGCCGGGGATATTTTGAAGAATTTGAAGACTGTGGAACAAAGCGACAAGGAATCCCCCCCCCCCGTCCTTTCCCTACATCGGCAATTTCCCTGAACCAAACGTGAACCCACGACTCAAGTGGAGTTCTCTTTAAGGAATTAAGACTCTCCCAGTCAAGCCAAGGAAACGAGAACGGCTCTCACACACACACACACACACACACTCTAGATTGATACCTACGAACCGCTATCGCAAGTAGGTGGGAGTGAGTTGGCTTTGAAAGGTAGCCGTGGGAGTGTGTGTGTGTGTTTGTTGGGCTGGCTGGTTTAATTGGCCCTCACCTGGCCCAGTTCGAGTCTGGGGGGTGGCTTTGTTCAGGGGCTCCTGAGTAGCAATGCGAGCGCTCCTCGAGTGTGTGTGTGTGTGTGTGTGTGTGTGTGTGTGTGTGTGTGTGTGTTGTAATTGTTTTATGGTAACTTATGGTGCTGGTGCCTGACCTAACCTGCGGTGCACCCGATTAGCCCACCTGCACCACAAGCATAAAGTTACCCACCCCACCCCCAGACTCTAACTGGGCCAGGTGAGGCCAATTAAGCCAGCCAGCCACTAAACACACACACACACACACACACACACACACACACTCCCACAGTATCACCATGCATATTTTTTTCCGAGGGTTTTTTTCTTCATATGGCTCGAGGGTGGTGGTGGTGGTGGTGGTGGTTGGGGGGGGGGGGGAGAGATCTAAGAGGAGACTGCTGCACAGAAGGAGGAGAGGATGGAGGAGGAGGAGGAGGAGGAGGACAGAGGTGGAGACGAATGTCCTGTCGGCGCTGAGGGGAGATCTGGTTTTATACCCGCTGTGGTCGCTCGAAGGTCCCTCCGCAATTTGGCGGCGGGACGAGTCGGGCGGCTTTTGGAGATCAGCCTGACGGTTGGTGGCGGTCCCCGGAGGTCCGGGGGGTTTAAACCGCAGAGAGACGCCACATCTAGCTCTGTACCGTACCAGAGATCTGGCACACACTCACTTCTGGGTAGCTGTTATGGGTTTGTTTATGGTGGGTGTGTGAGACAGAGTGTGTGTGTTGGTGTGAATGAGGAGGGAGAGTGTGTGTTGGGGTTCCTGTGTGTGTGTGTGTGTGTCCGTGCATGTGTGTGTGTATATGTGAATGAGGAGAGGGCTGACCGAGTGTGTTTGAGTCTGTTGCCGTTTGTTTTATGTGTGTGTGTGTGTGTGTGTGTGTGTGTGTGTGATTTGATTTGATTGCGTCACGTCAACAAACCACTCTCCACGGAACAGCAGCTCCCAGACAGCTGGGATCAGATCAATATCCACACAATAATTCATGTCATCAATAAACCGTTGGATTATGTTGTCATAAACAAAACAAACAGAAATTGTTTCATTTACTTTGCTTCTTTATCCAAAACAATTTGACGTTCTACCAGAATCAGAATGAGCTTTATTGCCTTAGTTTTTGCAAACAAGGAATGTGCTTTTGTGCGATTGGTGCTGAACATTGAACATTAAACAGAGTAAAGACATAGAAATTCAAAAGAATCTGAAAAAATATCTAAGAAATATATGTAACACTTGGCCCGTTGGTCCCTGTCTGCAGGCATCTCTCCTAACTGGTTTAGTCTCTGCGTTGTGTTTGTGTGGATGTCAGGTGAGACAGACTGGGACACGTGGTTCTTGGATTGTGGTAGAGACCATAGGAATAGCCTCTTTATTCTCTCTCTCTCTTCTTCAAGTTAAGACAATTCCGCTCCTCAGGTAAGTAGTCTGCACCTTAACAACACACAAGAGGGAACTGAATTTCTACCTGGAGCACAACAAGATGACTCCTTTTAACAAAATAAAAACACTGACTATGGCACTATGGCTAACATCTCTGCGACAACCTCACAGGATTTAAGTGCAAAATAAACTCAGAAACTGGTTAAACCCGCCTCATTATACAAACAAACATCTTAGTATACTGAACATTAGAACATAATGGGTGGATGGCTTATTTTAGTGAAGATATTTAATGGATTCTGCAGCTCATGCTTCACACTGCTTACCTTAACAACAGACAAGAGGGAACTGAATTTCTACGGTGCAGAGCCAGAAGGCAAAGCAAACGGCATTGAAATGCCCAAAAGAAAATAAAGTCTGTTACCTCGTGGTTCACTTTTAGACCAGCTTACATATATATATATATATATATATAAAATATTAAACTCCCGGAGAGCTCCATGTAGACCCACGCAGAGTGAACCTTATGTGCTGCTGTCAAGGTTACAGCCAGACGGTATCAACGAGACACTTTCTCTGTTTGATACAACTTCCAATTACAGAATTCCTCTAAATGTCTATGGTGCGGTCTGTCGTTTTGTGTTTGACCTCTCGTCTCTGAAAAGAGGCACTTTATCGTAACTTTTTTGGAATATTATGATCACCTTCAGTCACAAGAAATGCCAGACGGTGTCACCATTTTGAATTAAAATTCCATTTATTTTATTTCTATTATTAATTATTATTATTATTACACCGTGTGATCGCACACCGTGATCGGGATAAAACGTGGGCCTTGAGAGGTGTGACTAGAAGGCATTATCTTAATGGCACTAAATGGGTGACAGCAGATCAATTAACCACACCTTGTCGCATGTCACTTGATAACTCGTTGTCTGTTAATATTGAAAAAAGTATATACATATATATATATATATATATATATATATGTATACATACACACACACCACATCCTGAACGTATTCTACCAGATGTCAGACTGGTGTAGAGATACATTAGATCCTATCACCCATGGGATATGTTTATTGTCACCACAGGATCAATGCTATCCTGTTTTTAATCTGAGTTAGCGGTGGTGGAGAGGTGATGGGGGGGGGGCAGACAATCTCTTGTTTGCAGAGATGGCCTCTCTCTGTGGTCACTATGGAAACCTGTGGGCGCTCTGTGGCGTCTGGAGGACTCTACACACAGGTGCTGAGCGCACATGTGACACAGGAGGCGTGGAGGCGAGAGGCAACATGAACATGAACACGGACTCTCGCTCGCTGAAATGCCTTCACGGCCCTCTGGCCTCCTCTAGAAAGCACCCAGTGGTCCAAACACGTCCAACTAAAAATTCAAAAGTAGGCCTTACGCGTCTGACAAAGATGATTGCTGATCTGCGGTGGATAGATCAGCCAATCACTTAGCTACAGTCCACTGGGCAGGCTGGTAGGCTGATCTATCCAGCATACTTCTAGGTGGACACCACTTGTGATGTCAAGTGGGGCCATTCCAACCGGTTTTTTAAACCGCTCGGAATGGCTAATCACACTCACGCCTGGTGGTGTAATATGTCTCCTCATTCTCTGCCGTAATTACCACAGAGCCTTTGAATAAAGACTGTTCCAGCAATTGCTCCACCATGTGTACTGCACCTGCAGGCTACACACTGGGCTTCTAGCGACCCCAAGTGAGTTTCAACCAGTAGTTTGTGCTGCCTGTTGCCATGTGCAATATTATGTTCAAATATACAAACGACAACATTTTGTATTTGTTAGTTTTCTTTTCATTTCAAATATTTTATCGATATCTTCACAAACACAAGCTGGGTGGGGGCTGCGAGGAATAAGGAATAGGGAACAAGTCCCATGAGTTGAAAGAGCAGAAACTTGATGCTTTCACCTCCAAGTACCATGCAAATTCAGTCAGGCAATAAACTCAATGCTCAATACCCACGAGAGGTCCTTTAACATTTCTAAATGTCTAAAACAGTGTTGCCCAAACTATGGGTCCCGACCCAAATTGGGTCGCGGACCCGTTGGGAGTGGGTCGCCAATTTAGATGTCATGGCATACGCATTATGTATTTTTGTATGTTTGGGTCCCAGGGAGACACCAAATGTATCTTTTGGGTCCCAAGATGCAAAGGTTTGGGAACCCCTGGTCTAAAGATGTCAGCTTCCAAGACGTTGTTGCTGGGTTAAGTTACCTGAAGATGTGTCCCTTGCATCGCGCCCATAGTGTGTGGAGAGAGAACCACTTTGCCCTGATGCCGGTGAGGCTAATTGTTGCCAAGCAACTGATATAAATGTTTAAAATCGTTTCTTTGCCTTTCCTTATCAACTTCTTTTCAGCACATGGTCTCAGCCATTTGCCAATCAACAAAAATGGAACAAAACATGTTAATTAAAACTGATTGACTGATTAAATGATTAAATGTTTGATTGACAAGGGTTTTAACCCAAAGCTCTGGTAAAGTAGCTGTACATGTTTGTCAAAACACATACATATTTCTTCTACATTATTTTGCTACATTTTGGGGTTACTATTTCTATTTCTATTTACTATTACGATATATTCTAATGATTGTGTTTTGATATTGTCATTGTTATTTTAAACATGTTTTTATTCATTCAACGACATTTCCAGTGTTCAAGTTTACACAAGCAATGCCGTCGTAGTTGCAGGATTTTCAAAATAAACGTGTCCAAGAAGAAAAGCAAATGTAAGAAATAGAAATATATCTGGTCTGGTCTGAACTGCAACGGACCTACACCCTTTGGAGTCGCTTTGCCCTTCAAACCTCCAGACATCAAACTCCGTATCTAAACAAACTGCAGACCCCCTGGGACCCGGTGGTCCCCGATATTTCCGTCAACGCGCACATTTTCCCACCCCCGTGTAAAGAATGCAGGACAACGTTCCCCTGGCCTGCAGCCTGGGAGGCTTGGAGACCGAAATAGCTCCACCCGGGGGTTGGGGGGGGCTCAGCTGTGGACACACCTGTCGTACCTTCGCATCTCCGCGGCATTTAAAACGCAGCAAACTGGCCACTCGCCAATTAGCATCGCCGGTGTTTGTGGAGGGCTTTAAATAGAGCCCACCGGGCAGACAGCTGCACTGTTGACATGCCCGCCAAAAAGAGGCTTGCATCGGAGAACCCGTCCCAGCCAAGTGACCGTCTTGGTTAAATAACAACAGAAGCAAAATGTCTTTAATCACTCCCTCCCCCCCCAATCAATGTGCAGAGAACCCGAGTTGTTCTGTGGTTTATTTATGCTATTTATACAACCTGACAAACAAGTCATGATCATAACAGTGGATGAAATCCAACCAGAGAGAACAAAAAAAACCATGTGATTGTAATTGCTGTGGCCTGTGTTACACCCTTAGACCAAAACGATCGGCAATCAAACAAACGCACGGTCACACAATATGTGCACAATAAGGAGTAGTCCAAGAAGTGTGTGTGTGTGTGGGTGGGGGTGGGGAGAGGTCAAATAGTCCATTAAAACCACAACAAAACAGAGGCTAAAGATTAGCTAGTGATGGGGCCTTATATATACGTGCGCTTTCAGGATTACTTCCAGGACCCGGACTTGCCCTTGGCTCCGCGGCTCTGCGTCTTGGGTGCCTTGGAACCCCGCTGGTGGTCGCTGACGCGGTTACGCAGCACATAGATGTCGTACTTCTGCCTCTTCAGCCTCTCGGCCAGCTGGAACTTCTCGCCGTGCAGCTGGCACAGCCACTGCCACAGCTCCTGCGCCTTCTCCGCCAGCTTGTCCTGGCTCAGGTGCTCGATGTTGAGCGGCTTGCGGCGCTCCAGCAGCGCCTTCTTCTTCTCCTCGCGCGCCGTCAGCTTCTTGCCCTTGCGCGCGTCCGCCTTCTGCAGGTAGCTGCCGAAGGACTTGTTGGTGAACATCATCTTCTTCTTCTTGGCGTCCTCATCGGCGCGCACCTTGGCCGCCTCCTCCTCACGCCGCGCCCGCTCCTCGGCCAGCCGCGCCCCCCCCCAACCTCTCGCTATTGATGCCTCGGATCCAAACGAGCTTACTCGAGGTTAAGACCAAAATGTCCTCGCTCGGTGTGCTAATCAAAGGAACGCTGACATTGAATAGACGGAGACGGTCCTTTGAAATGCTTTCGGTCACGATTCCTTTCATCCAGATGCTAGCTGGCGAGCAGCTTTGACGCCGTCTCACCTCGAGTCATGGAACAGAATTAGCCCTTCTCATTTTAGCTGCCAAAATGAAGTATTGATACGAGCCAGCTCTCAAAGAAAAAGGAAAAATGGAGTGTCATTCAAAAAAGTGTTTGAACAGCGTTCTAATATTCACATACAAAACTAGCAAAAATCTTTTGCCCTATACTGATAAAATGTTACATATTCTGATTCAAATTGGTTTATTGTCTATTTATTGCCATCCAATGCACTGCAGAGCGCATCGCACACATCCGCGCACGAGTGCAGCCGGCGGTTCTGAGACACGGCCGGAACGGACAGAACCCGTACGGCCGACGGATCCCGCCGGGGGGATAAGCCGTTGCTATTCCCACCCCGTCACCGTGACGAGGGAAACAAAACAAACGACACACAATGGGACGCGTCACGGACACCGGTGGCATGAAAAGAAACCCGACGACGGGGGAATCTCATTGACTGACAACGCCGCACCTCCTCCGACGCCACGGGCCACTTCACACGTGACGGGCCGGAATAACCGCACAACGAGGCGCCGTCGTGCCTTGCCTCTGAGCGCCACGATTATGATGTATATCACGGTTCGGACAATTAAAGTCTCACGTTCGAGTGATTGCAAATGTATCAGGTGGGGTGGGGGTGGGGTAGGGGCGGCCATACAGGTAGCCAGTCAGCCGCGGAAACGAGCCGAAACGCAGACGGCTTTGTGGTTAGACGGGGGCACTGGGGCAGGGTGGGCTGGACAGGAAAATGGAGGAAACCTCGAAGCTGATACACAGTGTATTAGCTTCGAGGCAGCGGGTGTATGCAGGCCGGTGCTGGCTAACGGGTGGATTTAGCTGTGGATGAGAGCCGAGGGACATGAGCTAAATGAGAGTGTCAAGATTTTATAGGCAGCACATTAAAATTCTGACCTGGAGCCAGCGGTGGGTGGGTGGGTGGGTGGGGGGGAGAATATGATGAATGTGGTCGAATTTTGCCGCCTTCAAATTGTGTTTGTTGTTGTTGTTTTTGGACGGATGATTATCAGCTCTGTGTTCCCCTTTGTTTAAGCTGCAATTTTTTTGCAAAGTTAATTTCAATGTTAATTTTATTTGATCCTTTTACGAGTGAAATGTCAAATGTTGGTAACTGATTAGTGTGGCCTCGTTCAAAATACAATCAGCTGCCATGTTCATTATTCAAAGTGAAGTCAGTTGATTGTTCATAATATTTCAGACCATGTGGAGTAGAACCACTTGAAATATTTTTTTCCTTGGTTTGTTCAACAGCGTTGTGGTTCACCAATACTTGCTGATTAAAGCCCTTGACCAAGCACACGGGGATAAAACCGCATCTAAACAGTTCTGGCGGTTACAGCTTTCACATTTTAACATTGGAATAGAGCAGGGGTTCCCAAACCTTTCAGCCCGCGACCCCCAAAATAACGTATGACCCCCACTATCCCCGGAGGTGACTGAAACATAAGACAACGTATCCAAACACGGGCATAACGACAACACAAAAGAACACAACAGCCTGACAACCATGATATGATTTTACATATAACAATTTACTATAAGATAAAAGCAGAATACGTCAGTCAAAGTAACACAACTCAGTATTACACAGAACAAAGTAACATCCATAAACTGTAGCACTGAGTAAACATGTGAACATTGTTTTGGTGTAAATGTACATTTTGGGAATGAGGCGACTATGTTTAATGTCACCTGATGAGATGGGTGGGCACTATGCGTGGAGCACAGCAAGTCAATTCTGGGTTTAATTTTGGAGACGGCCACTCGGAGATCATCCTCCACGTTTAGACGCGATCTGTATTTATTTGTAATATATTTCAGTGCCGAGGAAGTCTTTTCTCACAGCTGTGTAGAGCCAAGCGGCGTCAGTACGTCCATCGCGGCCTTGGATAGCTGTGGATATTCTCTCTCCACTGAAATCCAGAACTCAGCAAGCGTCTTTGAATTAAAAGCGGTCTTTAAGGTGCGGTCACTTGACAGTTCAACCAGTGCGTCCTCCATGTCGGATGACAGATGACTTGCGGTCGTTTCAGTGAATGGTGATCTTATCCAGTCGTATGTTTCCTCTGGGAAATACTTGTTAAAGTGTTCCAGGAGGGCTTGAAGGTGGGTAGTGATAGACTTCTTCACAGTGTTAACACTCAGATTGTTTTCCTCCATGAATTCCTCCAGCTCAGGAAACATATCAATCCTGCCCATTTCAACTCGCGCAGTCCAGTGATCCACTTTCTTATTGAATGCGCGGATTTTATCATTCAGTGACATGATGGTTGTGTCTTCACCTTGCAGTTAACCAGTCAGGGTCAGTCAGGTGGTCAGCGAGCTGGGGACCCATGACGCTCCATCAGAAATAAGCGCACCTCGTCCCGCAGTTCATACCGGCGGCTGAGAACACTTCTTAGACAGCCGAACAAAAGCCCGTCTACTTTGCATTGGCGCCCTCTTGAGGTGTTAAGCCAGACGAAAAAGTACATTTAAGAGGATTCTGAAAATCATCTCGCGACCCCCCGGAGGCGTCTCGCGACCCCCACTTTGGGAACCCCTGGAATAGACAATTGTATACAATAATGTTGAAGTCACGATGGTTTCCCATGTGTTTCTTTATTTTCTTTAGTCAAAATACATAGGAAACAGATACAATGAACTATATTTGAAGTATTTGTAATTATACAAAAAGTTATCACAAAGTGTACACCTGGTAACCGTNCGCGGTCACTGTTGGCGTCGGATTACACATGGAGGTGATGGTAGTCGCTGCGCAGATTTAGCCTTGAGAAACAATTGGACCCCAATTCCACAATTAACTCAACTAACTAGCTAGGCCTGCACTTTGCTTTAGCCGTGCCATGCAGAGGCCTACAGGGCAGGGGTCGTCAACTACATTTGTCCAAGGGCCAGAATTTTTCACACTGTTGGGGTCAGACTTTAAAAAAATAAATAAATATACATATAGATGTAGATGTATGTATGTAGATATAGATCTACATACATCTATCTGTAGATAGATAAGATACGTCATCATTATGCGACGCCGCATGTTATGGACATGGGTCTGCTGTGGTGAAACTACAATCATCCGAAGATGGACGACAAATAGTGCATCTCAGCTTATAGTAATTCATTACCAACTTTGGAATTGAAATAAAACAGCAATATAGGGGACCAGTGTAACAGTCACAAAACAAGTGAAACAAAATGCTTGTCAACAACCTCGTTTAACTTTTGTGACGGTTATACTGGTCGCCTGTTTTGTTTTTTTATGTAAATTCCAATGTCGGTAATTAATTTATATATTTCTAATCTAAGATGCATTTTTTGTAGTCCTCGGATGATTGTAGTTTCAGTAGCTTCAGTTGCTGTGACCAGTTTGACCAGAGTGCCCTCTGCTGGTCGTCTATGGTACAGCGTCGAGAGAAAGGGACGCCTCTCTGCACACAACCCCATCCCCCATAGCGCCACACAGTCATGAAGTTAAATTATACAAACTACAGTTAGACTTGAATCAGCACAAGCAACATTAAATACACACAACATTGTTACTTTGCTTTACTCTAGTCCAGTCAGTGTCAGTCCACAGGTCAAAAGAAAGAAAAAGAAGTCATAAAACTGTTCCCTTTAAATTCTCGCCTGTACCCTTATTCATATTATATATATTATATAATATTTTAAAACAGTTGATGGAGTTGAGTTTACCCCATGTATGATAAATGGTAAATTAATGCATTTATATCGCACTTTTATGCAAAGCGCTTTACAATATTGCCTGACATTCACCCATTCGTACATTGAAAATATAGATTTTAAAAGTTATTTTGGCCATAACTTCTTTTTAAATAACTAACAGCAAGTTACAGTCTCATATTTGCATGACTAATTCACCACAAAATAACATGTTTATTAAACTCACGTTCCGACTGTCTCCAGCAACGCAGCCAAAAAGTGAACACAAAAACCTCAAAAAAACACCTCAAAAAATGAGAATATAAAATAAAGGTTTATAGTTCTCAAACATCTTTCTTTACACTTTTCGTCTTTGCTAATTCTCGAACGAGCAGCACCTGATTGTCTGTTACCTGATTGGACGAGACACAACATAACGTTACCTGATTGGCTGTTAGCTAATTGGACCGGACAACTAACATCATAAACTACCGTTGTGAATTAAGGCTGATTTGATGTAACTTCATAACTAATTTAATAAGGTAATTTAATAACTAATGTCATTTGCTTTCATTATATTGATTATTTGTTTAAGGTTTATATTAATTTAAGGTTTACATTCACCTAGGCTACACAATGTTATCATATTATTTTGTGACATGCATGCGTTAAGGGACACTCACGACAGGTCAAAAGGAAAAATATTTTTTTAATTAGAACAATACAGCAGATATAAAGGTCTATTGCAATCAAACAATAAACGCACCCCTCAGAACGATACATGTGCTTTAGTCAACAGACCGCCCAAATAGAAATAAATTAAAAGTAAATAAATGGGGGGGGGGGGGGAGTAAGCTTATGCAATGAGGATGAACGGCAGTATTGAAATCAAACACCGTGTAGTAACACAGTGAGGGATATTTGAACCAGTTTGAACCTCATAGCTGAAACACGTTCCTATCCACACTCTGTCCTCTCTGTGGTGTTGATGGGTGATGGCCACTGGGAGGCGCTGTTGGCGCTTCAGGGCAATGCTGACTCTTCTGGTTTGAGTCCTGCAGTTATTGCTGTGACGGTTCAGGTGGGGTTGAATTGAATCCGAATGTTTTTAGGCCATTCCAGCCGAAGAAGAAAAACAAAAGCACAAAGTAAGGAAAAAAGCGAGAGAAACGAAAGCCTGCGATAAGCATTCCACGGGATAATGAAATATAATTGATACAATCAAATAAACTAACGAATATCAAGGTTGAAACAAAACTGGTTGCTCTGCGAGGGTTCAACTGAAACGAGTCAGAATGTCACAGGGCGGTGTGTCCCCAACAGTCAGCCACCCGTTAGCGTTCACGCGGCGCCGTCATGCTACCTTGACGCTCTCGTCTCCACGTTTGACATTTTTTGTTACGATTCTGGGGCCTCATTCGGAAAAAATTCAATTTCGATTTAAGGGATGCCAAACTCACAATCCTGCATTAGGATTATTTATTTTTTTTAGCATATACGGCTTTCAAAATTGTTTCGAAATTACTTATACCGTTATATACGCTGTACATTGTTGACAGGGGAAAACGTAAACCACACGTGAGATACCGAGAGTGACCGGCTTATATTTGGTTGACAAGCTGCTGCCGACATCGAGGTGTCCGCGTTCCCCCACTCTGTGACACTTGATGAAGAAAAGGGGAGGCGGCTTCTTCACTCTCCCCTTCCCCCTCTCCCCCGACGAAGCTCAGACTATAAACGTCCGTCCGACCTGAGAGAGGTAGAAAGTATTGAAAAAAAAAAAAGATCTCCCGCCATGTTGATCCCCCCCACCCCCGCCCACCCAGCGTCACCTCCCTTTAGGGGGAGGGGCTTCACATCACAGGTAAATTGGGTCCGCCCTCAGATCATTGTCTCAATCTCTGTCTTTTTGTATTTCGTCATCATTCAAGTTCTTGCCTTGGCTTCATAGCATTACATCGTTGTTTTTTTTTTAATTTCAAACAGATATTTTATACAAATCTATATAACCAAAATTTTAGAAATCTTATTTACAAAAGGGCCATTAGTGCCCCCCACCCCCAATCACCCTCTTTAAGAAAGCTCAAAATCTGTTTTCCACACAGAATTTCCTTTTTGTTTTTTGGGGGTTTGTTTTGTCCTTTTTTTTTTTTCTTTTTTTTTTAAGAATCGAGGAAAACTGAATCTACTGAAACTTCACAAACAAGAAAAAGTGTAGATAATTCAAGATGATTCAAGTCATTCTTTTTTTCTCTTTTCTTCTTTTTTTCACTCCACCCACCCGACGTTCAAGAGCAAAACGAAACAAGACCGACACTTCAGGCAAAAAATCTACAAAAATCTCCTTTTTTCCTTTCCAAAACCCACCATTCAATTTAGAAAAGTCGAACCATCAAAACCAGTTGGAACAAGATGGAGGAGATAGGGATGGGGGGGAGAGGAAACAAGGAACCCTCGCCAATCATTAAAATGGCGTATCCTAGGTATTACACACACACCAACCCGGCAGGACCCATGGGCTGCCACTTTGGAGGAGGATGTGCGACTGTTGTCTGTGTGAGTCATCACCGCCACCTCCTCCCCCTGCCCCCCCTCCGTGTGTGTGTGTGTGTGTGTGTGTGCGTGTATGGAGTTGACGCGCGCGCAGACGTGTGCGCTACAGCGCCCCGTCCTCGGCACAGCCCCCGCCGGCAGTGTAGCGGAACTCCTGGAGGTTGGAGACGCCGTGGAAGTGGACGAAGGCCCCGGCCACCACCAGGATGTGGAACAGCTGGTGGGAGTGGAACTGGGGGCAGAGAGACATGGGGACAGGCAGGAGAGAGAGAGACAGTGTTAGATGGGTTTGGTACCTAGATCAGGGTTTCTGCAGGTTTCAACAAGTAAAATGTAAGACTTTTTTAGACCTTTTTTAGACCACTTTGAATAGAATATAAGACCTATTTCACGGCCATACTGGCAAAGAAGTATGAAGGAAAATTATTCCATGCTTTCATCAAACATCAGAAGGAACGGACCGTTGTTTACTTGAGAGACGAGGTCTCTCTTGATGTATTCCGCTAAACCAAATTTTGTGACGTACGACGTTTTGTCACCACCGCACGTAAATGTTTTCATGACATCGGAATCAGGGAACATGCATTTGAAAAGCTCGCCTATGTCATCGTTGCTGTTGTACGATTGGTGTTTAGCTACAGTATTTAACATCCATGTAGCATTTGACACACTTGCTGGTCCTGAAGCAGGGCGAACACCGACGAGATGGCAGGAGTTTGTTGTTGGCTTTTCACTTGGGTCTTGTGTTTCTCTGACTGAGCATGCGATTCTAAAGCCTTTACCCCCAATGTTCCTAGTTTTACCGTTTTATGGCAAAAGGTGCAGTGGGCTTCAAAAACATTCCCCTCCACTGGTTTTAACCAAGCACTAAACGTGCTTTTACTCAACCAAGTTTTGTTAAACTTGCACTTCCCCATTACGTTACAAAAGACGGCAACACACTAGTAGACGTTCCTTCTCTTTTAGCTTGGTTGCTGGTTTCTGCGCGCGTTATATATCAGGAGGCTACGCTCCTATTGGTATATCGCCGCCTACAGTGGGGCTATACCAATATACCTAAGGGGCTACGCCTCCATTCATATAACTACAGTTATGTGCATAACTATCGTTTTCAGTTGCTAGG
>PIJE02005174.1:0-7500 GCA_002895965.2 Coryphaenoides rupestris | reverse complement strand
ACCGAGTGCAATACCACCAGCATTTAATGGGGTTGTTGGGAAAGTTTAGGTGATACGTTGTGAATATTTCTGAATTCATTAAGAGCCTGAAATTCGTTTTTCTCGTGGAACGTGCACAGCGTTCTTGGGAGGCTCTTGTGTACAGTTCATAATGTACCCAAAGAGAAGCTACTCAAGAACGTATACGGTCCCTTCAACACTAATTATTCAGGAGACTTGTTATTATTCTGCACTGTGGACGTCTTCCTGATATTTAGAAAACTGTCCGCGTGAACAAAGCGTATACAACGTGGCTTCGAAATGGGGCCGTGAAAAAACGACTTCAAACAAAATCCTGACAAAAGCACACACACACACACACACACACACACACACACACACACACACACACACACACACACACACACACACACACACACACACACACACACACACCACACACACACACACACACACACACACACACACACACACACACACACACACTCAGTAACGTATTACGCAGCACCCGAGGTCACCTTTGTTTCCTGTCACTTGCCTGTACTTCATCACAAATCTATTAGCATACGCACATGTAAGGATTCTCGAGTTCTGCTCCGATTAATATTCTACGGAGGGCGGGACTCCGGCGCTAAAACTGTCCAATCCACTTCCAGTCCAGTCCCCCATGATGCCACCTGATTGGACACTGACTACAACACACACAAACACAAACACACACACACACACACAAACACAGCGCGGTCCGTAAAGCAAACCAACACGTTTGCATTACAAAGCCCTAGGAGAGCGGCTTCTAACTGACAGCAACTCGGGCTTTGATCTTAAAACGCGGCGAATTAGCATCCGAGGCCCGGACACGGGAGGGAAACGAAATCTCTCTCTCTCTCTCTCTCTCTCTCTCTCTCTCTCTTTCTCTCTCTCGCTAAAATCCTTGTTTTTCTGTGTACCTTGTGAGTGTGTGAGTGTGTGAGTGTGTGTACTTACCACTCCAGCGTGATTGAGTGGAAGAGGAACAGGAACACACTAATCTGCACGTGGAGAATATACAGCAAGGCGACAGTGTTCGCATCAAGTCGCAACTTAATCGACAAGCTCTGGAAATAAAGAAATAAATACGCAGACACAGGAAGCCTTCTGTCCGTTGATTTTGTGGGGTTTTTTCTTTTGGTTTTCCCCCCCGACGGCGCTCGGGACTCGCAGGACACGCCGCCAGGTGAGCTGCTCCGAGACCACTTCATTAGGGGGGGGGGGGTCTCAGGGGTCGCTACGCTGAGCACACCCCGGCGGGACGTTAGCACATCACCGCTATCGGTTTATCTGGTGGTGGTAGTACTGATGATTATGAGGACCCGGTGTCTATAATACAAGATGGAGAGGTTCCGGAGGGGGGGGAGAGGGAGTGCTCCGGTCGGCCATTAGGGTGGAGAAGATGGAGCAGGTGGAGGAGGAATGGGAGGATGATGGTGGCAATTATGAGACATGTGTACTGTACACACTGTGTGTGTGTGTGTGTGTGTGTGTGTGTGTGTGTGTGTGTGTGTGTGTGTGTGTGTGTGTGTGTGTGTGTGTGTGTGTGTGTGTGTCTGTGCCCGGTGGATTCCTTCAGGTGAACATCGGTAACCTCCTGACAGGAAAGCGGCTGCACTCTGAAGGATGGAATAGATTTTAAGGAAGAAAAGTCAATTGCAGAGAGGATTTGATTGGTTCCTGGAGGAGAAATATATTTTTTATATAAAAAAAGAGAGTGAAGTGGTTCAGAGCAGAGTGGTGAGTGGAGAGCGAGAGAGAGAGAGAGAGAGAGAGAGAGAGAAGAGAGAGAGAGAGAGAGAGAGAGAGAGAGAGAGAGAGAGAGAGAGAGAGAGAGAGAGAGAGAGATAAAGACATTGAGCCAAATGCTGAGGAATATGGCTTGAGATAAAAATATGGTAAGGAAGAGAGAGACGGAGAGACAAACACACACACACACACACACACACACACGCAGGGGGAGAGGCATAGAGTTAGCCAGAGAGAGAGACAGAGAGAGAGCAAGCCAAAGAAGAGAGAGAGAGAGAGAGAGAGAGAGAGAGGAGGAGACAGAACGAAAGAGAGACATAGAGACAAAGATGGGGAAAGAGAGAGAGAGAAAGAGAAAGAGAAAGAGAGAGAGAGAGAGAGAGAAAGCGAGACAGAGACAGAGACAGAGACAGAGGGACACTGAGTAAGCAGGCAACGGTTGGGAGTACAATAAGAGCTTCCCTTGATAAACGTCTCTGTGGTGCCGGAGCCCAGATCTCCAGGCTGATAATGGGCCTGGAGCGGTCTGCTGCTCCCCCACCCCGGGGGAGGGAGGGAGGGAGACAGAGAGAGACAGAGACAGAGAGGGAGAGGGGGGTAGGGAGAGAGAGAGAGAGAAGGAGAGAGAGAGAGAGCGGGAAAGAGAGACAGAAAGGGGGCGAGAGTGGGATTGAGAGAGAGAGTGGGAGAGAGCAAAGAGAGATGGAGAGATGGAGAGAGAGTTCTCCTCCAACACACATCTACACCATCAGCACCACCTCGCTGCAGCAATTACTCTCCCGCCTCCACCACCCCTCCGCCCGCCCTCCACCCCCCCACCCCCCCACGGCCAATCACAGCGCCAATTCAGCTCACTCAGCCTGTACCCAGCCAAGAAAAAATACCAACATACACTCACACACACACACACCTACATGCACGCAAACACGTAAACACACACGTAAACACACACGCACACACACCTACACGCACGCACACACCTAAACACACACACACACGTAAACACACGCGCACACACACAAGCCTGTCATCCAACACTTAACGACCGGGGGGTGCGACAGCCAGCATAATTGCGTCCATGTCATGGACTTCTGATCTACATGAGAAAGCTGTGTGTGTGTGTGTGTGTGTGTGTGTGTGTGTGTGTGTGTGTGTGTGTGTGTGTGTGGGTGTGTGGAGGGGGGCGGGGGTGTAACTGAAGGGGTCCCTGGCATCTCACCATCACATTGTTCATGTGATGGATTCGTCTGGAAACAAGAAAATAAAGTGACAAGTGGTGCTTGTCATTTTCACCACGCAACACACATCGAGGGGGGTGGAGAGAGAGAGCGAGATAGTGTGTGTGAGTCTTGTGTGTGTGTGTGTGTGTGTGTGTGTGTGTGTGTGTGTGTGTGTGTGTGTGTGTGTGTGTGTGTATGTGTGTGTGTGAGAGTGTGAGTGTGTGTCTGTGAGTGTGTGTGCTTGTAGGCAGCCGAGCGGGGTAACATCAACAACATTGTGTGTAGGACCAGGGTTAGCATACACACACACACACACACACACACACACGTGGATATAGCTTTCTGACGTTCAGCCCACACACACACAAACACACACACACACAGGCATCATTGAACTCACATTGTCTGTGCGTAGCTTCTTGGCGGGGCAGCCTCCGTCCACGGGGTGGAGCATGTAGTAGAGGCGCACCTTGTTGGCGTGCTTCCGACTCTGGGGGAGGAGGAGATGAAGAACCATTCACATAGGAAGCTTCATTGTAGGAACCATTCATGTAGGAACCTTCAGCGTAGGAACCTTCAGGGTAGGAACTATTAGGGAAGGTACCTTCAATATAGGAGCTATTCATGTAGGAACCATTAGAGTAAGAACAATTAGTGTAGGAACGATTAGGGTAAGAACAATTTGTGTAGGAACGATTAGAGTAAGAACAATTAGTGTAGGAACGATTAGAGTAAGAACAATTAGTGTAGGAACGATTAGGGTAAGAACAATTTGTGTAGGAACCTTCAGAGTAGGTACCATGACAGTAGGAAACTTCAGAGTAGGAACTATTAGGGTAGGAGCCCTCAGAGTAGGAACCTTGAAGGTAGAAACCTTCAGGGTAGTAATCTTCAGTGAAGGAACCTTCATTGTAGGAACCATTCATGAAGGAACCTCAGGGTAGGAACCTTCAGGGTAGGAAACTTCAGGGGAGGAATGTTTCGGGTAGGAATAGAGATATCTCCTTTGACAGCCTGCCATGTTTGGGTGGGAAAATGGCTATGAGACTTACAAACTCCTTTGTCTCTTTGGCTACTTCGCTCTCAGACCCCACTGTTAGTGTGTCTGACTGAGAATAACCCATCAGTGCTGATGTATTTGATACTTAATACATTTTTGTCTACTATACTGGTCTAAAATCCACTGGTGACGGAGTTGTTTCTTATCAGTTCACAGATTTCCACCACACACTATAAAGGGTGCAATAAATTGGCACTGTGCATTCAGACAGCACTACAAAATGGCAAACTCGATAAAGAGTGAGTAGTGAGTGATTTCAGGCGCAGCCCATTAGTGCAGGAACCATTAGTGTAAGAACCATGTAGTGGAGGAACCATTAGGGTAGAACCATGAGTGTAACATCCATGTAATGTAGGAACCATTAGGTTAGAATGATTGGTATAGCAACCAGGTAAGGTAGGAACCATTCATGTAAGAACCATTAATGTCAGACACAGGTAGTGTAGGAACTATTAGTGTATGAACCAGGTAGTGTAGGAACTATTAGTGTATGAACCAGGTAGGGTAGGAACCATTTGTGTAGGAATCATTCATGTAGGGAAGAAACCAATAGTGTAGGAAACAGGTAGGATGTGAACCATTAGGGTAGGGAGCATTGGTGTAGGAACCAGGTATGGTGGGAACCATTAGGATAGGAACCAGGTAGGGTTCCAGATAGTAAATTGAATGCGAAAAATGAATGTTGGCTTCACTCGGGGCAAACATGAGAGCATTGCAGTACTACAGAACACACACACACACACACACACACACACACACACAGACCTTGGTGTAATCGTAGCAGTGTGGCATCATTTCTCTTTGGTTCACCTGAAAGGGTTCTGTCTTGACCACAACAACAATGTGGTGGTTGTGTGTGTGTGTGTGTGTGGTGTGTTGTGTGTGTGTGTGTGTGTGTGTGTGTGTATACGTCAGTGTGTATGTCTGTTTGTGTATGTTTGTGTCCGCACATGCATATATATATGTGTGTGTGTGTGTGTGTGTGTGTGTGTGTGTGTGTGCGCGCTATCATCACAGTTCTGTCACGAGCATCTCACTGGCAGGATGTGTTTCATTGCACCAAGGTGTGGTTGTGTGTGGTGTGGTGTGTGTGTGTGTGCTGTGTGTTGGCGGTGGGGGGGGCGGATTGAATGGGGAGTGCCTGTGAGCGAGCAAAGCCAATTAGTCCATCAAGGGGACTATGGGGCCCTCCCTCTCCACTCTCCTCTCTCTCTCTCTCTCCCTCTCTCCCTCTTCTCTCTCCTTTCTTTCTCACTCTCTCTCCCCCACTCTCTTCTCGCCTACTCTCTCCCTCCATGTGACATGTCATGGTGGCCGTGGGGGGTAGCTGGTGTGGGTGGTGGTGGTGATGGTGTTGGGGGCTGCGGGTAACAGTTGTTCAAGGGAAGGGAATGGTAGTCGAAACGGATTCATTTGTCTTGCATGTCTGGCTTTCCCGGTGGCGCGGGGGGGGGGGGGGTGGCAGCCCCAGAGATTGGCTCATCTCACTCTCCTTTTAGGGAAGAACTCTGGTCATGGGGGGGGGGGGCTGTGTTAGGGGGTTGTTATAGGGGGTGTTAAGGGAGTGGAGTGGTGGGCGGTGGGGGTGGGGTTGTGGGGGTAAAGATAACCGACCGCACCATTGAATCAGCTCTGGAAACTTTCCCAGATTAAAATTCACCAAAGGCTGAATTAAACCAGCGGCAAACAAAGGCTTTGCCTTTTTCTGCCTGCACCGAACTCAGAGCTCAATCTCTTTTGAATCTCGGGGAATAACATCTGAACAAGGAAGGCTCATCATGAACCTTATCACTTTTAAATACAGTGGGGGGGGGGCCGGCGGGAGTGGTTTCCAGTTCAGAGTGAGATCCAGAATCTGGTTCGCGTCCGCGTTTTTGGGTGTTATGTGGTTCCCTTTGCAAGGTTGGTTTCACCGTCAAGTACGTTTAACCTGCACACACAGCATTTATTAAACACAGTGTAAACACTTTAAATTTTGATGAAAGCCAAACTATTTTTTTCCCTGGAGCAATATGAGAATTAATACGGCCAGAGAATAACCTCCATTATTAGCGATGCACGTTGTCAAACGTTAATACACCTTCCATCAAATTAATGGGTCGGTGGGGGTGCCAGACAAAAGGGTTCATAGAATTTACGTCAACACGTTGGTTTCGTCGTTTTGAGGAGACATTCCTTGCGGAGACGTTATTGAGGAAGACATCTTATAAGTTTTCGATGAAAATAAGGCTGATTCGAAATATCTTCAAAATCCCTTGAAGGCAAAAGTGCCACCTTTCTCTAAAACTGAAACGTCCTTTGAAATCCCTCCCCTGATTACATGAAGTGGCCATGGGTTGCACACATGGTCAATCTTTCAAAAACCATACACTCAAGAGAAATCTTGATTTAATCAGCCATAATCAAACAGCCTTCCCAGCCACCAGAGCTTGGGCATCCTGCAATACAACATGAAACAACACAAAAATATTACGCTGAAGACGAATGACCAGTGGGAAAATATGAAGAATACATTGAATAGGAAGAATGCCTAGATGGTGCAAAAGCTTTGGACAAGAGAGGAGACCAGAAAGAGCAATGTTACAAGCTTTTACCTACTTTCTCTTCTTCAACTCCTGTTTTCCGCAGCTTTAAAAAGTTTAACATCTAAGTAAAAACAAGCCAAGGCAGCATGAACATTTTTTTACTTGATTTTAATTGAACCTTTTAATAGGCGCTTTTAATCCACGGCATATCTAATTTTTCATGAGATACATTATCATGTACCTTGTGTATTATGTCCTTCAGGAGCAGGACACCTTTGCGCTAAGATAAACACCAAGCAAGACTGTGAACATTTAAAAACCTGCGACTGGCAGGTGAATTTCAATCAAACTTTTTGGCCTTTTCCTCAGTCCTTCTTTTATCCCACAAGTCCCTCCAACGAGGCCCAGTGGCTGCCTTGGGGGACCGATCAAGCAACTTTATGTTCAATTGACTCCTTATTACAAAGCAAGCCTCAGGAGTCCCTGAGAGTGTTGGGTCCCTGTTTCTGCTGAGGAAGAATCATGCAGAGGACAAAACTGCAGGCTGCTGCTGGGTTGCTGCTGCTTGCTGCTGCTGCTGCCCTCAAGAAGGCTCCTCCATGCAAATCCCATTCGACCCGCGCTGGGGCTCTTCTCCGGCTTGGTACAGCCATGGATCTTACAAGGCTGCCTGACAATATTTGGGGACTGAGAAATAAAATCCATAATTCATTAGCAAATCCCATCAGCGGGCAGATTCTATGCCTTGTGGGGTTTATAGATGTGGGCCCCTCCAGCCCAGGTTTCTAAGCACTAGCCTGTCTCCCTTGGCTGGTGGCTCCTTGTCATGGGGACTCAAAGTTAGCACAAGGCTTAACTCTTCAGTGTCATTCGCTCCAACCAGTTTCATCTACCCAAAATGGTGGTTGGTAAATTG
>PIJE02005173.1:17500-20504 GCA_002895965.2 Coryphaenoides rupestris | reverse complement strand
TGTCTGAATCAGACTCAAAAATCCTGCTGCAGGTACTACGCAGAAACCTGCATGACAGAAACACTCCCTTATGACAGTCAGGGTTTCTGACTTTTCAGTAGGAATGAATAATATTGTATTCAATAATTGAAATAGTCTCGCGTTAAGCTCCAAATGTCGCTACGACACAAACGACCCGATATGCGAACATTAGATCCCTCCTAGCACTCTCCGCACCACAATAACCATGACCAAACGCAGCTCCAAGACGCCTTACTGACACAATGTTAATCTCGTTAGCTGGTGCACCTCTACTTGCCATTCCCTACACGCGTGTGGCCTCTCGGGGTTATGCATTCAGAGAGATGCTTACACAATTCTCATTTTCAACAATAGGCGACTCTGATGCTGTTCTACCTAAACGCGGCGATTAAACAAGCATAAAACACGAGCTCGAGATGCGGAGCTACTCTCAACACCTATCGTGCCATGACGAACGCGTTCTACAAATCCCACGCACACCTAATCAACCAAATGCTTGCATGTGGGCCAATGTAGCTCAACTTTCACTCGGAACCAGCTGGACACACAAGGCACAACTCCGAGTCTTACGGCACTCAATAACACCACGCGCGTTTAGTCGTGCAGCAGAAGCGCCTTCGTATGCCAATAACTGCATAGCTCTCGCGCTGGCGAGAATCCTATTTGTGCAGGCACAGTCATCGACAGGACCAACTGACTCGTCATAAAACGACGCTTTATGTGATCCCAATGATCCCGATCTTGGTATGCGTATCTTGTGTGGTTGCTACCGTGCTAACTTGCCTTTCCCTGTTACTCCCGTTTTCGAGTTGGGGGTATTTGCATGCTCTCCCAGAGGAGTAGTTCACAATTCGATTTGGTTCAAACGAATAGGCGCTGTCTGGTGTTGTTTCTAAGCGGCATACTTCTCCCGCCCCCTTGGAAACAGCCGTGGAGAACCCCCGGTCGATGGGTGGCGTTCAGACAACTCTTATCTCGCCAAACGGCCTCCTCATCTCGCCGACAAGCACTTACCAAGTGGCGTGTGTGTTGGCCACCCTCGGAGTACATCAATAAGGAACAGTCGGCAACATCGGTTTTAGGATCAAACACCAGCAGTTTAGTCTGCGAGAGGCGATGGGAGTGTCCAAAACTGCACTTATTCTCGCGCTCAAACGCATTTTGCAGCCACGCACACAATAACCTCATAAGACGCTATTGCCCAATGATCCCTCTGTATGTATCTTGTGCTGGTGCAACCTCTACTTGCTTCCCTACCGTTTTGGAGTGGGGGGTATGATCTGAGAGTAGTCACAATTCATTTTCACAATAGGGGCGCATTGGATGTGTGTTCTAAGCGGTTAAACAGTAAAAGGTGATGGGTCTTCACAACTTTCATGGAAACGTTTATCCGACCTTACCAATGCTTGTGTGGCATGAGTACATCATAAGACAGTGGGGGCAACATCGGTTTAGGCATCAAACACCAAGCGTTTAGTCGCGAGAGCCTATGGATGTCCAAAAACGTGCACTTATTTCGCGCTCAAACGCATTTTGCAGCACGCACACAATAAGCCTCATAAGACGCTATTGCCCAATGATCCCTCTGTATGTATCTTGTGCTGGTGCACCTCTACTTGCTTCCCTACCGTTTTGGAGGTGGGGGGTTATTGCATTCGAGAGTAGTTCACAATTCATTTTCACAATAGGCGCTTGTGTGTTCTAAGCGGTTAAACAGTAAAGGTGATGGGTCTTCAAACTTTCAGGAAACGTTATCCGACCTTACCATGCTTGTGGGGGCCGTCATGTTCTGTGTGCCGGCGGGGGATCTGCAGAAGAGAGAGACAGAGAGAGAGAGACAGATAGGGGGGGAGAGAGACAAGGAGGGGGCGAGATAAAAAGGAGAGAAGACCCACAGAATGACTACATCATAAGACAGTGGGAGGAGCAACATGCGGGTAGAGATGATAGGCATCAGAAACACAAGCGTAGTTAGAACTGCGAGAGGCAAGAGATGGATGGTACGCAAGACTGCGAGCGTTAGTCATCAGAGAGAGACTACCGCTCGAAGACGCCATTGCAAGCCACGCGACGGACGAAATAACGCATCAATAGAGAGACGCTAAATATGGACGCACCAGATGATCCCTCTGTACTGTATCATGTGCTGGGTGCAGCCTCTACTTGCTTCCCTACCGTTTTTGGAGTTGGGGGTTATTGCATTCGAGAGTAGTTCACAATTCATTTTCACAATAGGCGCTTGTGTGTTTCTAAGCGGTTTAAACAGTAAAAGGTGATGGCGTCTTCACAACTTTCATGGAAACGTTTATCCGACCTTACCAATGCTTGGTTGCCGCATGGCAGTACATTTCGCAATAGGAAGCAGATGGATGGGCAACATCGGGATTTAGCGAATTCAAACACCAAGCGTTTAGTCGCGAGAGAGAGGCGAGAGTGAGAGAGTGATGCCAAAGCGTCAGCTTATCTCGCGACCGAGTGTCAACGCAGTGACAACCGATCCAGATGTTATTGATTATCTTCTGCGCAGGAAACACAGGTAACCAGCCTGCCAGCTTTTTGATTGGCTGTGTTGTGATTGGATGTATTTAATTGGCTGTGTTTTAATTGTCTTGGATTGTAATTGGCTGTTTTAATTGTCCTGTATGGTTTTTAATTGTCCTGTGTTGTGATTGGCCGGTGTCTCCCCAGCGGGAGTCACGTGACCCTGGACGGTGGGAGCGGCGGCGGTGACAGCGGGTGCGGCAGTGCGAGCGGCCTGCCGAGCGGCGGCGGCGGCGGCGGCGGCGGCCGGCGGGACACGGCGGCGTCGCTGGACTCGGTGGGCGTGTCCAGCGGCAGCCTGTCCCCCCTGGACCCGCCCTCCCCGCTGTTCGCGCCCGACGGCCACGGCGGCGAGATCAGCCTCAGCAGCGAGGTCTTCCTCAACGTCCTCAAGCTGCACCAGAACCGCAAGAGGCAGGAGAAGCACAATGGTACGACACCC
>PIJE02005173.1:0-15000 GCA_002895965.2 Coryphaenoides rupestris | reverse complement strand
AGGAAGAGGAGGAGAGGAGAGCCGGTGAAGAGGATTGAATGGATTTCCGGGAGAGAGCAGCCGTTGCCGTCCTCGCCGCATGGTGGTCGTCGACAGGATGTGACGTCGTGACATTTTAGCCACTTCCTGGCCACGGGACGTGTCTCTCGTGACGCCCGACATACAAAACTTTCATTGACATTTTTTTGTAAACAGTGGGATGACTGACAGACGTGGAAACTGTCTGGCCTGTGGAGTTCTGAGAGTCTACACACTCATACACACACACACACACACGCGTGTACACACGCAAACACCATTAAAAAATTTGGTCATTGGTCACCCAGATGGTATATATCTTGTTCTCACGCACACACACACACACACACACACACACACTCGATCAGTTGATCAGCATGCAGTTTGTCAGTATGTTTTCCCAGTTTTTTGTCTGTTTTGTCAGACAGTGTACAGTATGTGTAGTAGAACTGTTCACTTCCTCTGCACAATATCTGCACACTACCACCACCACCACACGTGACCGCTTCTGTTTCAACCAGAACCGATCGATTATTTACGACTAACCGACTCCTATAACGCTTATAGTTCCCCCCCCCCCGTGTTCCTCGACATGTTAAAAACAGACCTTTACTTACTGAAAAGGGAATCTTATATCAAGAAACTGAACTTTAATACGTCGGAAATCAGTATGTATTGTATTGGACGTTTTCTTTTTTTTTTAAATATCGCTCTACCGTCATACACAACGGCTCCGTAATATATTCTTATGTATCCGTCTGGCCACAGGGGGGCCGCTGTTGACCCAAGTCACCGACCCCCCCGTCCGTGAACGCAGTTTATGTCCCGTTCATGTTTTATTCTCTATGTTTCATGGCTTCATATTTCCATATTTTTTTTTGCCGTCACAAATTGCAGACTTGAACATATTTGTTCCCGACAGTCAAACCATAAACGTCGACATTAAAGTCTTCCCGTTTGCATGCATTTGTGAATCTACACGTGCAGAAAAAAGTTGTGCAAAAGTCGGTATCTTGATGACATCACACTTTCCCGTACACAGCTGAATAATATTTTCCTTTGCGCCGAAACTATAAAATAAATACGGTTGTGTATATAAGTGTGTTTGTGTGTGCTTTGTCTGGTGAATGTATGGCAACCCCAGACCAGGGGCCTGCTCAGGATTAGAAACTCCTTCCAGCCGTCCAAGAACAACATCTGACTCAGTGAGGAGAGAGCGGCTCGGGAAACTTTATTTGGCATTTTGGCGTTTCAAGTGTTTTGGCTGAACGAACGTCGGATCGAATGTTAGTAAAAAACAACAAAACAAAAAGATGGTTGCGTTGTTCCCAGTCTGAATCACTAATCACCTGGTTTTTTCCCATCACATCTGTGTGTCATAAGAACTGAATGTGTTCAGTATTATCTATAATTAGCAGTTTATCAACCCCGTGCTTAAAGCGCCGCTATTTTACCGCCGTTCCGTTTGAATTGTGCCATGAATTACACACGTACGTCGTTTGCCGATTTAAAAGATGAAGATGATGATGAAGTCAAGAAAGTCGCATTTTGGGTCGTAGAACTGTTGAAGTAAACAGAGGCCGGGAACAGCTCCCAGGTGGAGCTCATAACAGTTAATGATGGCTCAGTAACGAGTCCAGTCAATGGACACACATTGATACCACGCCGCTGGTGCTGCTGGTGTTGCTGAGACAGACACCAGTAAAAAGCCATTGCATGTTACGAGCGACAGGAACAGGAAGTCACTCTGCAGCCCTGCGGCTTCTGATCCGGGGGGAAAACAGGTCGGTTAGCCGTGAACCCGCCGAGACGCTGAAGGATACGAGACGGTGTGACCACGTGAGCTGACGGCTGACGAAAGGACCGGACACACCAGGAACTGGGACACACCAGGACTGGGACACACCAGGACCGGGACACACCAGGACTGGGACACACCAGGTAAGACACCTGCTGTACGGTCGAGGGACAACATCATGAATGTGTGGAATTAATGGCACAATTCAAACAGGATGAAAACATAATTTCTCTTTCTCTCTATCCATTGGCGACGATACATTTTTGTTCTGAATTAAAGGTCCCTAGGGGGATACCGAAAGGGGCGTGGCTTACCCCCACTTGTGACGTCACTATGGGTAGAGTTTACGACTATGTCCACTCGTGACGTCACAACTGGATACATTTCACGACGCCTTGTAGTGGCTAACCATGGCAAATATTCAAGCACAAAAGACAAAAAGACAAAAGACTGATTTATTAAACATTTTATTTGCTTCATCATCACCCCCCCTCCTCCTCCTCCTCCTCCTCCTCCTCCTCAACAGGACAACTCTGTAATTCTTGGCATTAGTGACCGGTCAAAACATACAGCAGCCTAAAGGACGTGGGCTCGGTTTGGTTCGTTCCACGCGGAGCACCGGGTGGGCGGGGCTATATTCTTCTTCTTCTTCTTCTTCTTCCAGTTAGTGATTGGTCGTCGGGGGGAACGGCCCGGTTTTTTTAAAGAACAAAATAAAGCATTTCAGCGATTAGCTTCTGGGCCGTCGATTATTTCAAGCAAGCAAATATTCATATATCCAATAATAACATCTGTATTTATGTACACATCAACATCGCATACTAAAAACGTTCAAACTTAATAATAATAATAATAAAAACACTCCCAGGTTATCGCGAGGCGCCTACTCAACAACGGTAGACTGGTAATTAGTCAAATATATCACAGAGAACGTTAACACAGAGTGAGAAGTAACGCAACATGAAACAATAATTAGAATAACATTAATTGGATTTAAATACAAAAAAAAGAACATATAGTGTGTCGACATTCGCTTCAGCGATCGGCTAACTACATCGCCGTTGTTTCTTGAACTTTCCACTTGAGCGGTTGACGTGATGAAGATGAGATAACCGACGCTCATCGGTCATCTGTCGCGACAAGGGGCCAAGTGAAGCTCACTAAGCTAACCCCTTGTTAGTATTATTAGCACGTTTAATGTTTTTACTTATTTTTCCTCATTCATGGAATAGCAACATAATAAAATAAATTGCATAAATGGATGCCATTACGTTTAGGGACATAAGCCGCTTTCGGCATCCGTTGCCGTGACGACACAATCTTGCCTAAAACGACTTCCTTCAAATGTTCCTTAAAATTCCCCTCGCGTTTCAAAAATGTACAACTCATTGGAACAGAGAACGACGTTGTTGTTGTTGCTCTGAGTAGAAGCAACAGTTTTCTGAAATGTTAATTAGGTAGTTCAGGTTAGACTTTATATTTATAAAGTCAGTGAGTCGGGATGCAGTCGTGTGTTACCGATGAGCTAAGCTGTCCGCGGTCGAGTCTTAAAATGGAGAATTAGCCTCAAACAATAAGCCACCGAGTGAACCTCAGCTCTGTTAACATTTTACTCTTTGCTTCAATGGCAGACGGACGTACAATTCAGGAAAATACTTCTTCCCGTGTGCAGATGGACTCGCAGCCGTAGTAGAGTACTTGAAGAAACTATGACGAGCATTAGCATATAAAGTATTATTGGTTACACGAGTTTACGGAAGGGAAGGGGGGGGTGTGCTCGTTTGTTAACGGTCAGGTGCGCCGTTTGAGCGGAGCTTGTCCACCTCCTCCATAGGCTGGTCGTCATAATATGGTCGGAATACATTTTCTATTTTTCAGATCTACCCAGGTTAACGAGAAGCAAAATTATACCTTACTGGCAGTGTAGCACGCGGTTAACAACATGAACAAAACAATCATTTAAAAAGGAAAAACAATATTTGGTTTCTTTGTGCGTTAAAACGTGACAGAGGTGCTCGCGGAAACAGCAATCAGGTGTACTGTTCCGAGTAACTGTGGACCTCTGAGTGACTTGGCACTGACTGGCCAATACTGTGGAAACTCCTCGCCAACCAATCACGGGATCGCCGCTGACCTCGCATATCCACGGCACGCAAAAAACAATACATCAGGGAAGGTGAGACGTGTGTGTGTGAGCTGCAGAGATGAGCTGAAACCACAGGATTTAATCGAGACATCATAGCTTGGCAACAGTGACACCCCTGGTGACACGTTGTAATTACATGGCGGAAGGTAGTAGTAGTAGTAGTAGTAGTAGTAGTAGTAGTAGTAGTAGTAGTAGTAGTACCAGGTGCAATGCCACACTTCACCTGTGGGTGTCACTGTCCCTGCCCGTTGGACGTGAACTGGATGGAAATATTAACCAGTTGACCGCGGTGGAAGACTTTGTAAGTAGCGAGACGAATCAGTTGGCTTCAGCTTTATAAAGCTCTGTGAGGATAAAAGTTAGTAGTCGATGGACAGACACACACACGTTCTAATGCCTTTAGTGTTACTCTGAGCCGCCGCTGGCAAAAGGCTTGCAATGCGAAAACAATCCCTTCCATAACTGGGAGGGTCTCGCTCCACAACAACGGGTCAATAGTTTTGCTGATGATCTGCACGTTAATAAATAGACGGGTTTGGCTAGCTTCTGAAATACGGGGGGGCGGTTGAAACGACAAGATTTGTGGAAGATTTAAGATTAAGGAGTAAGCCACAGACAAGAAAACATGGGGAGGAATTACATTCTAACCAAAAGGCGCCACACGTTGCTTTGTCACGCGTGTGAATCATTTTCTATTTTTCAGATCTACCCAGGTTAACGAGAAGCAAAATTATACCTTACTGGCAGTGTAGCACGCGGTTAACAACATGAACAAAACAATCATTTAAAAAGGAAAAACAATATTTGGTTTCTTTGTGCGTTAAAACGTGACAGAGGTGCTCGCGGAAACAGCAATCAGGTGTACTGTTCCGAGTAACTGTGGACCTCTGAGTGACTTGGCACTGACTGGCCAATACTGTGGAAACTCCTCGCCAACCAATCATGGGATCGCCGCTGACCTCGCATATCCACGGCACGCAAAAAACAATACATCAGGGAAGGTGAGACGTGTGTGTGTGAGCTGCAGAGATGAGCTGAAACCACAGGATTTAATCGAGACATCATAGCTTGGCAACAGTGACACCCCTGGTGACACGTTGTAATTACATGGCGGAAGGTAGTAGTAGTAGTAGTAGTAGTAGTAGGAGTAGTAGTAGTAGTAGTAGTAGTAGTAGTGTAGTAGTAAGTGTAGGATTAGTAGTAGGAGTAGTAGTAGTAGTACCACCAGGTGGCAATGCCACACTTCACCTGTGGGTGTCACTGTCCCCTGCCCATTGGACGTGAACTGGAATGGAAATATTAACCAGTTGACCGCGGTGGAAGACTTTGTAAGTAGCGAGACGAATCAGTTGGCTTCAGCTTTATAAAGCTCTGTGAGGATAAAAGTTAGTAGTCGATAGACAGACACACTTCGTTCTAATGCCTTTAGTGTTACTCTGAGCCGCCGCTGGCAAAAGGCTTGCAATGCGAAAACAATCCCCTTCCATAACTGGGAGGGTCTCGCTCCACAACAACGGGTCAATAGTTTTGCTGATGATCTGCACGTTAATAAATAGACGGGTTTGGCTAGCTTCTGAAATACGGGGGGGCGGTTGAAACGACAAGATTTGTGGAAGATTTAAGATTAAGGAGTAAGCCACAGACAAGAAAACATGGGGAGGAGTTACATTCTAACCAAAAGGCGCCACACGTTGCTTTGTCACGCGTGTGCGTGTGTGTATATATATATATTTCTATTCATATTTGTATTATATTCAGCGTTGCCTTGGAGGGGAAAAGGGAAGGAGTATTGTTTGCGCTTGTTCCCGTTTCCATCGCTTCGGACGGCAAACGTTAACCGACGACGTACAAACTTCGAAAGTGGCCCGGGGGTCAAAGGTCAACACGAGGCCTTGGTTTGAGAGGGGAGAGTTTTAAATAACTGAGCGCTCTTAAGCGCGCCATATTTGAAGCTAGGCTACTCGGCCCTGCCGGCACCGAACGGCCACCAGGGGGAGACTGTTATGAGAACGCCAGCGAACCCGAAAGGACATGAACCATTTTGGCCGACTGACCACAGCTTCCGTTGTTCTGGTTCCGCCTTTTTACGGACCACAACGAGACGGACAAAGTTTGGGTTTTTCCCATCCGTGTGGGAAAAACCCACACACCCAAGCCAATTCATCATCAGCGTTTGGTTAGATAACGGTGTGTAATTGGCTAGTAGTAACACGCGATAGTAGTTGACTAGTTTGCAAGTGGTTACGCCACAGAGCAGCAAATGGCCGTGCGGTAACTAAACAGGTGAGACTTGCTGTTGACTGTTGACTGGCGGTAGTTAGCGGCTGTAGCTGTCGCAGCAGAGACTTAGAACTGTAGATGTTTGGTGTTTTGACCGCCGGGTGGTCGCTAGCAGCTGCAGCGAGCGGCCATTGCTCGTGGGTATAGTTTGTGGCTTAGTGGCTTACGGCTAAAGCTAACGGCCGGTGTGGCTAGTTAGCGTTTCAAGAGCTGTGGTCAGTTCCGGGCTCTCCCTCCTTCTCGGGTTGCGGTAGATTAACTAATATGTATGGGATCACGCTGGGATCTGGTGGCGAAGATATACACCCCACATAGAAGCAAAGCAAGCAAGCAAGCAAGCAAGCAGACATACAAACACTGAAGCCCTTATGGTGACTACACACACACACACACACACACACACACACACACACACACACAGCGCTAACGAGATGCTAGGTGTATACGCACAGTGAAGAGGGTCAAAGAAGCCGGTGTCTTTGTTAGCGTGTGTGCGTGAAGATGCCGTTCGCTCACGTTCGGCGTGTCCAAAAAGGAAACTTTCGAGTTACATCCGTTTTCGGTTGGCGCTTGCAATGCATGATGGGAAAGGCTTTAAAAATAAAACAGAAAAACGAGAGGCTGGCGCGACCTCGCTCAGGTTCCAAAACAATCCAAAAGGAGGAAGGGGGGCGGTCCAGTGCAAACAGGAAATAAAGCCTGAATACTTATATGGGCGGGGACTGGAGGGGGGGGGGGGGGGGGGGGGAGGAGGCACCGCCCCCTCCTTATTTGTTTGCTGATTGACAGTCCATTTTGGGGCCTCTCTCCCATTGGCGGGTTCTCAGTCTCTGGACTGGTAGAACAGGATGTAACCCGATTCAGAGTTCTTGGAAATGTCCGACGTGAGTCCGTAGAACTCCTCGATGGCCTGCGCGTCGATCTTCTGCAGACGGACGAGGAGAGAATACGTTTAGTAATAATAATAATAATACACTTTATTCATGAAGTGCTTTTCTTAACAAGGTTACAAAGTGATTTAAAGTAAAAAGAACAGATAAAAACAAATGACAATGAAACGGCAATAAAAAGTAATTAAATTTGGCGGGAGTGGGGAAGTTAAATTTGGCGGGAGTGTAAGATAAAAGAGAGGTACTTTAAAAATGCCAGAATGTCTTCCTGTAAAAAAGCCCTTTTAAGAAGGGATTTAAAAGATGCTAAAGATTTTGCCTGCTTGTCTAATTTCAACGGGCGGAGAGTTCCACAGTCTGGGGGGCTGGAACAACAAAAGCATGGGATGTGAACACCACATCCAAGAGCAGAATAGTCTAAAAATATACAAATTCTTCAAACCCTTTTAAAAAAGAAAAGAAAAGAAAGTCCCCCGTCCCCGTCCAAAAAAAAAGATCATACAGTCAATAAGCCCTCCCAGTTCGGCTGCACACTCAGCGGAATATTCCAGACGGACGGTCTGTTGATGTGGAGCCAGCTGTCAAGCGCTCCAGATGCTAGAACGGGCCTCCTCGCCGTGATAGTGGAAAAATACCTCCGAGTCTAACCTCGTCTCAGCTCAGTCATCACGGCTTGGAACCAAAACACCATCGAGCTTTATAAAAAGACGCCAAAGTCTCTCCTCCTCCCCCCGCCCCCCCCGCTGGGTAAAAGCTCCTGAGCCCCGAGTGCTAAAATGTTCGGGATTAGTTTGGGTTTTATATCGGGATGAACGCCACTTGGGACGGGAATACCGACTGAGGGGTGGACTCTCCAATGTGCCAATTTTGATAAAACTACAACCTGTGTAGTGCATTCAGTTAGTAAGCCAAGAGTAGTCGAAGGCGGGGCTACGAATACAAAGACAGACTCAGTCACACGAAAATGGTATTTTGACAGATACAGTAAATCACCGACTCACCTCCACGATGTCGTCGTCAAACAACAGCCAGAAGCCGTGGCTTTTAACGATGGTGATGTAGTGACCTCGGTTCGGACCGCTGCGAGAGACAAACACGTCAGCGACAGTTTTGTTATTTACTGTCAAACAACTCAGAAACAAACGGAGCGTGTTTCGCTGTAGAAGACCAACTGAGAGGCTGTACAGTACCGGACATAAAGACGATATAAACATGCATGTAAAAGCAGGTCAGGTCTAATTTTACGGTCTAGAATGTGGGTCAAGGGTTTTTAATGAAATAGCTTCAAGCCTCCGACAAAGGGGTTGCGAGCATTTTTTCTTTTTTGCTAGCAAGGGGTCGTTGCTAAGGCACCGGTCTAGGGGTCGTTGCTAGGCACCGGCTCGAAATCTGAGCTTAAATGAATGGAAATGAACATCCACATATAATGTCACGACACAAACCGATAATCGAGTCAGCGACGGCGACGTTAAACGAACACCACTTGTGATGTCACAGAAGTGCGTTGTGTGTGTGGTTTCTGCTGCCCCCTACCTGCCGCAGTGCACCACGACGGCCACCAGGTCGTACATGCGGTCGGGGTTGGTAGCGTCCCCCGAGGTGTTGAAGAGGCGCAGCTCCAGGGGGAACACCACGCGGTACGACAGCTTGGTGTAGCGGTGCAGCTGGTCCATGTACTTGAAGCGCTTCAGGTGCAGCGCCAGGATCATGGGCAGCTTCTTCACCCTCATCCTGGGGGGTGGGGTTGAGGGTGGGGGAGAGAGGACGAGGACGAGAGGGAAAGTTGGCACTCGATAACAGTACTTTGTTATTGGCATTTTTTAGCAGATTGTGTGTTCTTGGACGTTGGTGACGCACTCAGAATGACACGTCTGCTCTTATCCCAGCTATTATGCAGGCAACCTGGCGATTATGAAACTCGTTCTATTAACCTCGCAACTATGAATGCTTGAAACCTGCTCTATTCTTATCTTTATGTACCACAGCGATATATTGCTGTCTCTCCTTCAACAAATGCACTCTTTGTAAGTCACTTTGGATAAAAGCATCACCAAATGCCCTCTATCTAAATGTAAATGTAAATGCAAATGTTGCAGTTACCGGTTTTGAACTGGATCTTAACTAATTACATTTTGATTTTGTACCAAAACTCGCCCCCTCCTCCACCACCTTCATCACCCAACCCCCTTCATCACCTCCAACCCCCTTTTCCCTTTTCCACCGAGAAGTTTCCGTCTGGGAGGAAGGAAGGGGGGGCTGGGGTGCCTACATTTGGTTTGCTCCCGCTGGAAGGAGATGCTAAAACTACTGTCTCCTCCTCCTCGATGCCAACAAACCACTCTGGCTGCCTACTTACTGGAACTCATGTACACCGGTAGCCATGACACACACTGCTAAAAGTGTGTGTGAGTGTGTGTGGTCTCACTGAGACAACCCAGGAGCCAATCACGGTTGGACATCGATTCAGTGTTCACCTAAAGGCCCTCAGGGGCCCAAGCATGTGACCTACTTAAGTTTGGCCCATTTCTCTTCAGTCATTTAGCGGATACTTTTGGCCATGAGAGGAGGTTAAGAGAGAAGGTTCAATTCGAAGGGCCACCTGGTTACAACAACAGACCTTGGACTAAAACGTGAAGCAGGAAGTGACACGGGGGTCACCTGATTTGTCACTCACCTCTTCTGTGCTTCCTGTTTGCTGCGACACTGTTCACAGTAGTACTTGTACTCACTGCATAGCGTCTCCGTGTTGCTGAAGCCCCTGTACACACACACGCACACAGTGTCAATAAATTGTGTGTGTGTGTGTGTGTGTGTGTGTGTGTGTGTGTGTGTGTGTGTGTGTGTGTGTGTGTGTGTGTGTGTGTGTGTGTGTGTGTGTGTGTGTGTGTCTGCCTACCTGAGACAGTGTGTGATGGAGGTGTTCTGCTCCACGTCTACCGACAGGTCGAGGAAATCCTCGTCTTTACTGCTCACCTGCACAGGTAGAGAGGGAGAGAGTAGGTGACATTAGGTCTACCAGCCTTACCCAGTGGACTGTACTGTAGCGACAGGTAAACTGATCTAGTCAGCGTACATCGAGGTGGACATTCCCACTTGTGATGTCACTAGACGGCAGTCACATGGCAATCGTAAAACGGCTTGTGATAGCTAATCACACTCCCACCTGGGAGTGTAATATGTCCCCTTTAATTGTCAGTACAACCCGAATGGTATAACGCGCAGAACAATACATCTGTGACAGTGAGGACGTTGAATCTTTGCATCACTAGCTCTTGGTTAGCTATCTTTAACTAGCTTGACCGACAATGGCCGCCGGTTGCTAGGAGACGGCGTGAACACATCGTGGCACTCACCGCTTCGCAGTTGAGGCATCGCGTCTCGTTGGTCAGCGTCCCCTGGAAGATCTCGTGCACCCAGGTGCGCTGCGCCTCCTTCGTGCCCCCACTACTCCCGCCTCCTCCACCTCCGCCACCACCTCCTCCCCCTACGTCTCCCCCCGCCTCTCCTCCTCCTCCACCCACTCCTCCCGCTCCTCCCGCCCCTCCGTTGTGGAGGAGCTTGCCGTTGTGCGTCTGCTGCTCGGGGGTCTTCTCCTCCTGCAGGAGATCCGCGATCGTGTTGAGGAGGTAGTTGAGGAACTCGTGGGCGTCCTGCTGCATGTAGTTATCAAACAGCTCTGAGGAGGAGAGAAACGAGGAGGAGCAGGGAGAGGGAAGAGGTATAGAGAGAGAGAGAGAGAAAGAGTGAGAGAGGGGGAGAGAAGATAGAGGTGGAGGGGGAGAGAAGAAGAGGATAGAGAGAAAGAGGGAGAGAGGGGGGGGAGAAGATGGAGGGAGAGAGGAGGAGAGAAGAGGGTGTTAGACAGAGAGAAAGAGGGAGAGAGGGGGGGAGAGAAGATGGAGGGGGAGGGGGAGAGAGGTGAGAGAGGGGGGAGAGAAGAGAAGAAGCAGGGAGAAGGAAAGAGACCGCAGAAGAGAGCGAGAGAGGGAAAAGAGGTGAACAGAGAGAGGGGGAAGGAGGGAGCGAGAGGGGGAAGGAGGGAGAGAAAGGGGGAGAGAGGGGAGGAGGTGCAGAGACAGTGATGGAGAGAGAGAGAGAGGAGAGAGAGAAACAGGAGAGGTGAAGACACAGACGAAGAGATGGAGAGCCGGTAGGGGAGTGGAAAGAATGACAAGAGAAAACAAGAGACAGAAGAAGGGAGGAGGCAGAGAGAGAGAGAGAGGGATGAGGAAGAGAGGACAGGGAAAATAAACAGTCAGAGTCCGGCAGAGGAATCAGAGAGAGGGATGGAGGAAGAGAAAGAGGAAGAGAGTGAGAGAGCGAGCGAACATATTGAGATCTTGTGAGGCAGTGTTTCCACATTAGTCGCGTGACTCCATCAGCCCGTCACCAGCATGATGTCTCTGAATTATAAACCCAGATAAAGACGAGGACAGATACACTTAATCCACACACACTCTCTCTCTCTCACTATCTCTACCGTTTTTCTATCCGTCTCCCACTGCTCTCTCTCTCTCTCTAAAAGTGTGTGTGTGCCTAATGCTCACCATTCTCCTTTCTCAGCCGGGAGATGAACTTCTTGGGCGGGATGACGCCGACCTTCTTCTTCTGCGTGGCGATGCTGTTGAACAGGTCGGCCAGGCAGGTGAGCAGGGACTCCTTGCGCCGCGGCTGCACCTGCGCACACACACACACACACACACACACACACCTGAGCATCTGTTGGCGGACATCTTTGGTGTACCGATTAAAGAAGGTGTACTTTTCGTCTGAGCACAAGACCGGTACAATAACTTTAGCATCTCTCACTAACACATCAACTTGATCTCAACTAAACTCTGCCACGTTCAACCTAACGTCTAACCTTAAAGTAAACGTCGCCAACTTTACTGTAATTCCTAAACTTACCGTATTTTTCGGACTATAAGGCGCACTTAAAATCCTGTAATTTTCTCAAAAATCGACAGTGCGCCTTATAATCCGGTGCGCCTTATGTATTAACCTCGAACCGATTTTATGTGGTACACGGCGCTCAAAAATCTGTCAAGCCGCACCGCTTGATGGATTGTCGGCGCATTACGGCTACCGCGGAGTAATACTTGATGGATTGTCGGCGCATTACGGCTACCGCGGAGTAATACTTGATGGATTGTCGGCGCATTACGGCTACCGCGGCGTAATACTAGCCTTGCGGAGTAATACGTACTGTGCTTCAACATACCGGTAATATTATGGTGTGTGTATAAGGACTGAAGATGAAGAATTTGATGGATTTGTGGATGAGGAATGAACTGAAAAAGTGAGTGTATTGTTTTGTATTTTATGTGTTACAACTGAACAATGTTGAGAGTTATTGTGAATGAGTTGAATAAAGTTCGATTTATCTGACTGTTTTGTGTTGCTTAATGCGCCTTATAATGCGGTGCGCCTTATAATCCGGTGCGCCTTATGTATGAAAATAGACCCGTTCATTGACAGTGCGCCTTATAATCCGGTGCGCCTTATAGTCCGGAAAATACGGTAATTCCTAAACTTAATCTGAATTAAACCACCTCTAAACTAAATCCTAAACTTTAGCACCGTCTTTAACATTTACCTTAACTCCTATCCTTCTAAATGCTGCTATAGAAATCCAAAGCACTATTCTTATTCAACTTTATACCTCGTCTCGTAGGGTGCTACAGAAGGCCTGGACATCGACAGACATTGTTTGAACAGACAGGGGACTTGTTTAGACTAGGGTGGACCAGGGACTCACCTTGTACGCCAGAACCTTCTCTCTGAACGGCCGGCAGAAATACAACGCCTGCAGGACTGAGTTACAGTAGCACGTGTTGCCAAACTGGAGAGAAAAACAGACTCAGGTTAGAGTCACAGTGGGAGAGTGAGTCACAGAGAGAGAGAGAGTCACAGAGAGAGAGAGAGAGTGAGTCACAGAGAGAGAGAGAGAGTTACAGAGAGAGAGAGAGAGTGAGTCACAGAGCGAGTCACAGAGAGAGAGAGAGAGAGAGATTCTGTTTGTGTTTGAGTGACACTCACATTGACCAATCCGAAGTAGTGTTCATTAACGGGAAACTGTTCCGGTCCAATCTCCTTCTCCAAAGCGGAGGCATTTGCGCCCTGAGAGAAGAGAAAGAGAAAGAAAGAGAAAGAGAGGACGAGAGATAAAGGGAGAAGGAGAGACAGCGAGAGAGAGAGAGAGAGAGAGAGAGACAGAATAATTATCCATCACAACAATGCCATGGATTTAGTCAACAGGTTTGCAGTAGTGGACACGGTACGCATTACAACAGTGGGTCAGTAATATATTATTATAGTCGTATATCTATTATATATCTATATAGATATATATATATCTATTATACTATACACACACCACACCCATACATATATAAATATATATATATATATATATTATATGCATACATCAAACACACACAGAGTACGACGACACTGGTTCCAACACAATACTAAAGTTATTATACCCATGATGCATCATAACCTGTCAGGTTGGTTGATGTGCACACAGTTCCACATGCTTTCGTTTCGGTATCAGATTCAAGTTTGTTTAAACTGAGATGAAAATGTGGTGGTTTGGGTTTAGTGTTGTTCGGGTCAGTGGGGTGGGGGCGAAGCAGAGCATGATGGGGAATAAAAAAGAGTCACGATAATTCCATCCGTGGTGCGCCCATCCCGGACTCTGTGCCCAGCATTGTACATTAAGGTACTATTGTATTACAGTATTCTGCACACCACACATCCGTCATAAGCGCAGTCGGCGCAAACAGGATGCCGTCCGCAGGCTCCAAGGACAAAAGGCTCCGCTGTGTGCGCGCTGTGGTTACCACACAGTCGCAGAAATTACATCAACCGGCCGAAAACACAATGGGTGAATGGCCGTGCTCTGAAATCGCCCCGACGCCAGAGCAGAGAGAAACCTTTTATGTTCTTTGTTGCTGCCTTGTCTCGTCCAATTTGCCGGGAAAAATACATTTCTGCAGAATAATGAAATGGAACCCCTTGCCAGAAACCCTACATGACCCTAGCTACTGGTTTACATGACAAACAAGTCGAATAAATCGGCTTAAATACATATACAGTATGTATGATAGACGATGGTAACAGGTGGAAAATAAAAAGTTGACTATATGTGCCAGGTTGTATACCAGGGTGTACAAGGTTATGATTGTATAATACTATAGTATTACATACATATATACTGTATGTTCCTGAACTGTTTCACAGACATTTATTAGATGCTTTCATTCAAAGAGACTTACAGTACACTGAATTCAGAAACAGGTCATTGAGGAGCAGGTAGGGGTTAGACAGTACAGAGACAGAGACAGGTCATTAAGGAGCAGGTAGGGGTTAGACAGTACAGAGACAGGTCATTAAGGAGCAGGTAGGGGTTAGACAGGACAGAGACAGGTCATTAAGGAGCAGGTAGGGGTTAGACAGTACAGAGACAGGTCATTAAGGAGCAGGTAGGGGTTAGACAGTACAGAGACAGGACATTAAGGGGTTAGACAGTACAGAGACAGGACATTAAGGGGTTAGACAGCACAGAGACAGGTCATTAAGGAGCAGGTGGAGGGTTAGACAGTTTTCTACAGACTCTGGAAAAGTCTGACAGTGACGTCAGTCAGGCTAACTCTGAAGCTAAGCTAGTTAGCTGTGCCTCAACCTTTGACCAACCCTGCTGTCTCATTGGCGCCATGACAGGCGCCCTGTTGTTGTTGTTGTTGACAAGTCACAACAACAACAACAACAACAACAACACAACTTGTTCCTCAACACAGACAGACACACACACACACACACACACACACACACACACACACACACACACACACACACACAAACAA
>PIJE02005172.1:12500-20507 GCA_002895965.2 Coryphaenoides rupestris | reverse complement strand
ACAAGGAATACAGGTGTTCTATATAGTATTGAGTAGTGATGTGAATATAAAGGGCTTTTTAAAAGTACACAAAGTTCTCTCTCACATGATCCTAACGCTTATCTTTGGTTCGCACGTCAGGCGGTCTCTTCCTCCTGCGGAAATTAAATCGTTTCGCTCTTCCCTCTTTTACCGCAATTATTATGGTTCTTTTCTGACTTGGTGGTCAGCGGGACTCACACTGGACTGTCTGATTAGTGCACTCGCTGAGATGTCGAATCCGGATGTCTTTGAATTGTATCACCTGTGATAGAGTGGCAACATGATCTCGTAGCCCTAGAGCTGGGATTGAGACGAAAAACAGGACTCTATTCCGGCGCGGTGACCCACGAGGAGGTCTAGAACTATGACAAACATGTTTCATGTTGGGTTTAGATACACTATACAAAAAGGCGGCTCGCTTTGATAATTGGGGTTTGGAAAATATGAATTGTTGGAAATAGGCTACTTTCTCTTGGATGATGCAAATAACTCCCTCCTTCTCCAGACTTTTATCTCGAAAAACGGTAGGGAATAAGCTCAATGGTCGATGGTGCAATCTACCAAGCAAAGAAAGAGTACAATACAGAGGGATCATGTGTTGGGGCAAAATATATGCGGTCCTTTGGATGAGGGTTGGTTATGTTGTGGTGCTGGTTGGCTTAGTCAAAAATGATCGCGGCGTTTTGATGTTGCGCGGGGAGATAGGGGAGTGCATGTTTTTGGACCTCCGCAAACTATGAACAAACATGTTTCATGTGGCTGTCGATGTACTCTCAGGCCAAACAATCCTAACCTCGGATATGAAAGTGATTTATTTTATTTTCATTTTGTATTAATGCCTTCCTGATGTTCAAGGGCATATTTATCATTTTAATCACTCAGACGGAATAATGTGTAACTCATGTCGGATTAAAGTATTGTTTTCTCTCCTCTGCCAATTCACATCGTATCCCATTTTTGGCATATTTGTGATCTATGAAAACAAACCCCATTTCAAAATGCAACACAACACTGTGGTTTGATTTCCTCGGCAGGATTTTGATGCGTTTACCAGTCTGTGGAGTATCACATGCTCAAACTATGAACCGCCAGCAGGAGCCAACAGGGGTCAAAGTGCAAAATCCTGATTTCATGTTTCATGCGGGATTCATATGTAAGTTACTTTTGTATTTATGATAATGTCATACAAAATAACATAACACACATTGTGCCCGGATAGGTGTGTGTGTGTGTGTGTGTGTGTGTGTGTGTGTGTGTGTGCCTGTGTGCCAGGTGATGCATGCTACTGTGTTCCTCTGATGCAATGCTAATCTCCCCCTGCCCCCACCCTCCCCCCCCCCCGCTCCCCCCGCTCCCCCCCCCCCCACCGCCCCCCCCCCCCCCCCCCCCCCCCCCCCCCCACCCCCCCCCCCCCCCCCCCCCCCTTCCCCCCCACTCCCCCCCCCTCTCCCCCCCCTCCCCCTCCCCCCACCCCCCCACCCCCCACCCCCCCCCCCTCCCTCCCTCCCTCCTCCCCCCTCCCCCCTCTCCTCTCCTCTCACCAACACACACACGCACACACACACACACACACACACACACACACACAACACACACACACAGGGCATTAGACCGCTGCAGAGCACATCACACACACCCTGAGACGGACCCCTGGAGACAGACAGGTGGTAATGACTGCCTCTCAGATGCCCATGTGGCATTTATACACCTCCCACTGCAGGAGGAGGGTCTCGAACTTGGTCTCCCTCATTCCCATGTCTCGCTCTCTCTCCTTTTTACTCCCTCGCCATATCTTTTCTCTCTCTACTCTCTTCTGCTAGTCTCTAACTCTCAAAAATTGCTATTCTGCTCGTCGTCTTCCCCTCCCCTCTCCTCTCCCATCCTCTCTCCTCATATCCTCTCTCCTCTTCTCTCATCCTTTCCTCTTATCGCATCCCCTGTCTCTTTCTCTTTCACCACTTCCTCAGGGGTGATAATGGTATTTTCGATAATGCACTCACAGGGACTACGGAATTAATAATCCCTATTCTACTCCTCTGTTCCACGTGTCTGTCTGTGAAATGGTATTTTGCCCAGATACATGTTTACTTCCCTGGTTATGTGTGAGTGTGTGTGTGTGTGTTGTGTATTGTGTGTGTGTGTGTGGTTGTGTGTGTGTGTGTGTGTGTGTGTGGTGTGTTGTGTGTCTGTGTGATGTCTGGGGTTTGGGTTATGTGCGTTGGGTGTTCAGGGGTATGTGTGTGTGTGTGTGTGTGTTGTGTGTGTGTGTTGTGTGTGTGTGTGTTGTGTGTGTGTGTTGTGGTGTGTGTGTGTGTGTGTGTGTGTGTGTGTGTGTGTGTGTGTGTGTGTGTGTGTGTGTGTGTGCATGCACGAGTGTGTGTGTGTGTGTGTGTGTGTGTGTGTGTGTGCTGGATGTCATTTTCGGTATATGTATGATTCTGCTCCACATAAATCGTTTTTCGTTCAAATATTCTGAAGTATTATTACGTTTTCTATGCACTAGACAGAGTGGGTAGTCGCCATACCATTGCCTGTGTCTTCTGGTATCCATACAATATTTAATGTCTACTATTGCTCCAACATGCTTCACTTCACACATAATGGCACCGCCATAATATGCACATCAACAGGCAATGACCTCAACAAACACAGACATCATGGAGGGATGTTGATCCCTGATCTATTGTGGGATATTTCTACTGGTATCACAATATTGCGGCCAAGATTTGGCCATTCAATAACTTGGATCTTCAGGTGAATCAGGGTCATTTCTCTCTCTCTCGCTCTCTCTTTCCCTCTCTCTCTCCCTCTCCCCTCTCTCTCTCTCTTCTCAAGCTCTCTCAGTCTGTCCTCTCTCTCTCTCTCTCTTTCTTTCTCTCTCTTTCTCTCTCTCTTGCTGCAGGAGTTGCGTTACATGGGAATGGGGGCAGGAAAGTGAATCTCGTTTCAGGGTCAGGGATTGGGTAAGAATATACGCATTTGTTCTCCTGATCCCTGGGATAATGACTCTGCCCCCCCCCCCTACTCATTAAATATTCATAATACCCCCACTTCCCTGTTATGTTTTGGACGTGTGCTGTTGCAACTGTGAATCCTCAAAAAACCTGACTGTCCACATGGTCAACTTGCATACTTTTACAAAGAAAGACTTCTGCTAAGAACACAGCTAAAGCTAAGATGGTATGTGCACTGACTAGTTCTACAATTATAAATTAACTTTTTTTCCTGCGATGCATGACATAACAACCACTCCTCCCCTCATGATTGGTTCACTCGCCACTAGAAGTGCAGTTCAATTGGTTGCATCCAGCAGGTGATCTTGCGCCTCCAGGAAATAATTTCTCAAGCTTGTCAGGAAACTCTCTCACTATATTGTTCTTAGATGTTTACTGTCAGCCATTGTGGAAGAGTAACGCGCAGTACCACTAGTGAGTCACAACCGCCAGGCTGTATTGTGCATTGTATTTGTTAAATGAAATACTAAGTCCTCTCGTTGTGATTTACACACCATTGGTTGGCATAGAGGCATCTGAATGACTCCCCGGCTCGATGGAGTCGTGGACGGAAGACTTTTATAACTCTAAACTTCCCCCCCCTTGCTTCGACAAGCGGAAACGTGCAGTGAAAATGTACGGAGCGTTATTGGCCTCAATTCCGATCAAACAACTTTGAGCTACATTTCCCCCTCACCCCATGTCGTGGAGGGGAATCTACCTCCACCGCGTGCCAACAACAAACACGACAAACACGCACACATTAAAGAGTTCCCATACGATATCTCATCTGACATCTCACTTCAGGCCCGCGGCGGTGACGGTGGTGGTGGTGGCTGGTGCCATCGTTTTGAGATGGCGTGCCAATAACCTAAGAAACGAAGGTGGCGGGGGAAGGGGGGGGGGGGGGGTTCATGCACCTACAAAGACTGATCTGTGGGGGTGCTGCCAAAAAAAGTCACAAAAAACACAGTCTGTCACTGTCAGGCAGAATGAGACGAGTTGGAAAGGAATTAAAAAGGCAGATTGGTGCTGGGGGGGTGGACTGGGGGGCACATAGCGAGCAAAATGGAGAGAGACACAGAAAGTGCATGAGCGAGAGAGAGAGAGAGACAGACAGACAGACAGACGGATAGGCAGACAGCGAGAAAATGAGAGAGAGAGAGAGAGACAGAGAGAGAGCGAGAGAGAGTGAAAGAGAGCGTGAGAGGGAGAGAGGGAGAGAGGGAAAGAGAGAGAGGGAGAGAGAAAAGAGGGAGAGAGAGAAGAGAGGGAGAGAGAGACGAGAGGGAGAGAGAGATCGTTGCACTCTGCCTATAATTGCTCCTCACCCTGCGGCTGATCTGCTGAACCAGTATGATTCTGGGAGAAGATCTGAGTCAATACATGTAATGAACACATGTCATTCTGTTTTTTTCACGCTCAGCAATTACCCAAACATGGCGATGATAAAAAAACAAAAAACCCAGGTGCCCTGAATAACTTTAACTTCCGGTTCTACCACCAAATGCGTGTCGCTGATAGAACCTGGTCGTCCTTTGTACAGCTATAACCGCTGTCAGACCGGCGAGGACGATAGCATCAGCATCGGGATCAAAACAAGAGGCAATTATGTCGCAAGACCTACGAAGAGAGTATGCAAAACGTTTTCTAAAATGTTGACAATGCTGGGTCATGGGTAAGGCTAAGAGGGGACATCATTCTATCGAATTATAATCACCTTTACAGTAAGTGGTATATAAGGCGGCTTTGTAGTCCAATTTAAACATTATAATAACATACGTACATATCACATATGACTAATGACTCTCATTTGGAGACTGTTTATAATGGTATTTATAGAAGCCCATATGTTAGCCTATATACTGTATATAGGCTGATTCACATTGTGAGTTCGTTGAAAAGATGACCTTAGGTTGACCTTCAATCGAACGTTCCCAAGCGAAACGTGCTAACATTGCGGTGAATCATCAGAACAAAACCGATGTGCGCGTGCGTGTGTCTGTCGGCCTGTCTGTCTGTCTGTCTGTCTGTCGGTACGTGCGTGCATGTTTCCACAATAGTTTGCCATTGGGTTTCAGCTTGAAGCGCACCTGTGTTTCCGAGGGTTAGCGTGTTTATGTGTATCGGCTGAAATATGTCCCAGTCCTCACTCTGTTTGGTTTTCTTTCCCCGACTCCCCTGTTGATCCTGGCCGCCAGGGGCTGAGAAGCTGGGGCAGAAACACAGAAGAACGACAAACAGAGCCAGAGAGAGAGAGAGAGAGAGAGAGAGAGAGAGAGAGATCATGAGAGAGAGAGAGAGAGAGAGAGAGAGAGAGAGAGAGAGAGAGAGAGAGAGGTGGGGGAAATAGTGCAGAATATACAGGAAGGAAATGGTAGGAAGGTTGAAATGATTATGCATGTAAGGTATATGGAGGAGCAAGAAGGGAAATATATATAATAGACAATAGATAATAGTTATAGATAGAGAGGGCACACGAGAGAGAGATCATGGAACAGAGAGGGATAGAGCGAGAGGGAGAGGTAGAGAGAGTGAGCACACACACACACACACACACACACACACACACACACACACACACACACCGACACACACACACACACACCGACACACCGACACACCGACACACACACACCGACACACAGACACACACACACACACACACACACACACACACGGAGGAAAACACCAACATCCAGTGAGGAGACTCCTGGCCCTGCTCGGTTCCCACAGCCTGTCAGTGGAAGCCTGCGGAGGGGGAAAATATTTGGCTTAGCGGCCTGGAAGCCGGAGAGAGGCAGGAGTCGACCAGCAGCACACAGACCTGGCACCCGTCAGGGAGATAGAGAGACATCGAGTCACAGGGAGAGATTGAGAGAGAGGAGGGAGAGAGAGGGGGGAGCGAGAGAGAGAGAGAGAGAGAGAGAGAGAGAGAGAGAGAGAGAGAGAGAGAGAGAGAGAGAGAGAGGGAGAATGGCCACAGGACAAATAACAGTGTGCATGAGAACGATTTGGATATTTATGCCCGAGCCTGACTCAACCTGACAGGACACAATGATTTTAAAACGAGGTGAAGCAGAATTTCCTGGGGAATCATTCAACGTTTGCTTTTGGGGTAAAAAGTGAGAGAAAAAAAACCTTGTTGAAAAGTACAGCAAGAAATTTATGTAAGGGGTAAAAGTACGGACGGCTTCGGGTTACATGGAGCATTCTCACAAAGTCTTCAGTTCTGGGTTACTTTTACGTTCTGGTAATAAAGCACAAGTTATTTTTGTTAAACAACAAGTTGAACAGAGTTTTACAAAATTGGAATTATACATTTCTAATTGATCCATTACATTATTGTAAGCCGTTGTTGTGTAAAAGTGGAAAGAGATATTTAGAAATTACATTGTGATGTAAATATGACATTTTGTAACTTTGCTGCTGTACTTCTGCTAACCTCTCCTTTGCATTCTTTCTTCCCTTCTGAAAAAAAAAAAACCTCCACCAAGAACAAATCCTAGAATGAAACAAAGGAGGAATAATTGTAAGGTCTGCCAATCAAAGGCACTGGAATGAAAACGCTAATGCTTTCCAACGGTTTGGTTTGAAACCTAATGCGGGGGCCAGTGAAACAGTGAATTAAGTGCAGTATTGAGGATTGGGGATTGAGAGGAAACAGTTAAGGTACTTATCGTAGAGGTGGTCCGCTTTAGCGTGACTCTCTGGTGTTTCAGGTTTTGGCGTAATGATCCGGCTGGTGCGCTGGAGCCCCTTGAAGGACACTTAAAGAATAGGAATAGCGCCATAAATAGAGTCGTAGTGGCGCTGGAATGCGAGCCAGAGGCCCTATTTTCTCGAAATAAACACTCTTTTCCTAATGGTCTTTCAAATGGAAGCACAATTTGATGCTTTACCCTCTTTGGTCTTTGGAGAAACTCTTGATAATATATTTTAGTCTGAATAAGCAAGTCCAGCAACAGCAACTAACATCAATGGCTTTTCAAATGGGTAAAAAAATTCTTTTTCATCCTTACTCTTGGAGAGAACATTATACACCACCGATCTGAGATTGCTTTAAAGACCAAAATCCTGGAGGTTTGAGTCTAAGGTGAACTAATTCCAGGTATTTTCCTCTCCCTATAATTTATTGGGGCAACTCTGCCAATGCAACTAAACAAACACACTTTTGGCAGCTCAGATTTGAAATGAGAGGTATCGGCACAATGTATCAAGTATCATTGGACAAACACTGAATGCTGTCATTATTTAATTTGTAATACACTAGACCGTATTTAAACGCACCAAAATTCATAATGCCGTTCGCAAGCTCGTGCAAAGAAGACTTGTTTACAACTGTGTGTCTGCAGACGAGACCCCTCTTATCCAGACATAGCCTTGTGGTTTGTGTCGCTTGGTGCCAAGAACACCATGCTTTTCGACTCCGATGTATTGACAGGAGCCTCTGCCCTGCAGTATTGTTTTACAGCCGGTTCTGCAACAGACTGAGACGAGTTTGATTTATGCAGGACTAATTCATCTCACAGTCTCCATGTCTCCGCGTCTCCAATACCATAGCTATCATTCAACTGATATTTGACGTCTTTGAAAATTCCTTTGAATGCGTCTCTCTCTCTCTCTCTCTCTCTCTCTCTCTCTCTCTCTCTCTCTCTGTATTCCAAAATGATGCTCATGAGAAGAGCTGAGTTTTGTATTTTCTGAGCAGTTTAAGTATTAAAAAAAAAAGCTAAAACGAAACCCTTGTCAAACACTGTTGAAGCATCGGTCGTTGAACAAACATTGAAACAACCAATTGAATATCAAATGATGCCAATGTACTTACAGTGACTGCAATTGCAGAAGATGTGGTAGGCCTATGCATTCTTAACAGATATCACAATGTTATTTATGCAGAGCATATTACGCACACACATCCGCAAACACACACACACACACACACACACACACACACACACACACACACACACACACACACACACATTCTTCT
>PIJE02005172.1:0-7500 GCA_002895965.2 Coryphaenoides rupestris | reverse complement strand
TCTTGTCCTTTGCTTAACGTGATTTCCTTCCTTTGTAAATCTCTTTGAATGTCCTTGGGATTGCGGCATGTAACAACCGTGGCCTGGCCTTGTTACCCGTTCCTTCCAGAAGCCTCCAAGTTCAAGGAGTACAGCAAATCAGTGATGACGGTGTCTCCTTGCTGAACAGAATGTACCTGTGTTTGGTCCAATCAAAGCTGAAGTGGAAAAAGACAAAAAGGGAGAGGACAGTTTTACGGCCCGCGGCGTAAATCACTCAAACACGTTTGTCTCTTCACGCTCTCGTGCACCTCGGAGTAGTTTCACTGGTCCAGCCCTGTTGGGCCTTCCTCCTCACCCTCCTCCTCACCCTCCTCCTCCTCCTCCTCCACAGTCCTGCTGTCACCAGGGCTGGCCCGGACCCCAGGGAGGAACATGGGCATCCACGTGAGTGTGTGTTGAGAGGGAAATCTGTTGTACACGTTGTAAATTAATGGAAGAGCAGCGCAACACATATAATTTAATAAAGCGCTGCCAAACGTACATATACAGTATGCATGGCTTTTCTCTCTCACACACACACTCACACACCCCCCCACACACACACACACACGGTTTTTCCTCTGGGCTGGCTGGTGTGCTTGATGACATTCTGAAAGAAATGGGCTTTCAATAAAAAAAGGAAAAGTATGTATTTTTTACTGTTGCCAAGGAGCGCATGGCCCAAACAGAGCTATGGAGCATGTATGTACACACATTTCATTTCTCTCCTGCTCTCATGAACCACACACAGGCATATATGCGTGCGCGCAAACACACACACACACACACACACACACACACACACACACACACACACACACACGCACACGTACATACCGAAGTATATGGTCATTCTCTCATTCTCTTCTCTAGAACTATGAATCGTGAGTGCAAGGGCAAAATTCAGCCAAACATATTCACAGCCACTTAGTGCCAACACACATCTCAGACATAACCAAACTTTCTGCTTCGGGCAAATTGGATCTGGGCATTTTTTTTTGAACGCCTGCAACACACACACACTGACACACACCCACACACACACAACATACGCACGCACACACGCTGACAAACCGACTGATACTAACACACACTGACACACGCACGCACGCACACACACACACACACCATATAACACGAGGGAGGCTGGACGCCGTTGTTGCTGCGTTTCTGGACAAATCCCTGGAGAGTGGCAGGCGTATCCTAGACAGAGAGACAGAGACAGAGAGAGAGAGAGAGAGAGAGAGAGAGAGAGAGGCTCCTCCACCAGAGTGTGTAGCTTTTCCAGCTCTCTCTCTCTCTCTCTCTCTCCTCCCCATTAGCCTGGCGCGGCTACAAAGACACCCTGGCAGTAAATCCACTGCTGAGCTTATTATGGAGCAATGGCTCTGACAGGCAGAAATGTCACAGGGCACCGATGCCAGACCACAGCTATAGCGTCACACTGGCCAAGCGCATAAAGGAAGAGGGAAGAGGGAGGACGAGAGACACAGAGAGAGACAGGGAGAGAGAGAGAGAGAGAGAGAAGAGGGGGAAAGAGAGAGAGAGAGAGAGAGAAGGAGGGAGGGGGAGAGAGGGATCGGGGATTCCTCCCGCGTGTACGTCACCGGAGGCCCATGTGGGTTGGCCGGCGGAGGGAGGGGGGAGGGAGGAGGGAGGGAGGGCGGCGGGGGAGGGAGGCGGAGGCTGGAGTCTGTGTGGTGTGCGTCACCAGAGCGTAGTGTTTTGTATTGTTTTGTTTTGCTCGAAGCGTGTACTTCGTATGTTGCTGTTGTTGTCGTGGTTGTTGTGTTGCCGTGGTACTGTGCGGTGCTTGTGTGTTGTTGTTGTTGTTGATGTTGTTGTTGTCGTCGTCGTCGTTGTTGTCGTAGTTCACGTGTGCCCCGTTGTGGGTGCTTGTTTTGCGCAGCGTACCCTGTGTCTCGCTACACCGTGCCGTGTGAAATGGGAAATGTGTGTGTGTGTGTGTGCGTGCTGGAGGTCATATTTGTGGCCAAGATCTGTGAGTCTATGCGTGTGTGTGTGTGTGTGTGTGTGTGTGTTGTGTCGTGCCCCGTGTGTGGTGTGTGTGTGTGTGTGTGTGTGCGTGTGTCCGGGGAAACATGCGCTGAGCCGACAGGGGTCGTGCATAGTGATCCGGAAACGACTGCCGAACAAATAGCTTGAGACAACCTAAGAGAACCCATAACTGCAAATCCTCAACACTGGCAAGCGGAAATGGATAACCGAATCGAAAGGCGTCGTTACAAGGAAATGCACGAGATAAACAGATTTATTTGACCAGAAGACCAGACGTTTCGTGGGGCCCGTGAATGCAAGTATTAATATTCTCATACCACACTGAGAATCACAGCTCTCATCTCATTCTCTCTACTGCACAAGCGGCTTGTAGTATTCCGACTCCACGTCCCATTAACTGTCTGACGCTCGCTCACCACCACACCCACACACACACACACACACACACACACACACACACACACACACACATACACACACTATCATACTCTGTCTCTCACACTATCATAGTCTCCCAAAAACTCTCACTTCATACTTTCTCATTTAAGTAAATGTCAATAGCGAGTGTGATGGTGTGTGAGAGAGAGATGATGGTAGTGTGTGAGTGAGACTATGGTAGTGTGTGTGAGAGAGTGTGATGTTGTGCGAGTATGATAGAGTGGAGAGAAGTTAAGTGTGACATATGGCCTAAATGGCCTCTAATACTCATTCACATGTCACACACACACACACACACACACACACACACACACGCACACAGAAACACACACACACACACACACACACACACACACACAACACAACACACACACACACACACAACACACACACACACACACACACATACACACACACACACCCACAGACACAACCTCTCTAGGATGTGGCCAGCAGTGAATGAGCATCAGTGTGACGTGTGTGTGTCGCTAGTTTGCGAGGCAGATGATCTCGTGGCTCGTGTGTGATGAGTGGTGTAGTCGGTAACCACAAGGTCCACCGCACACCCCTGCGACTCACGAGCTCGATCATTCGTCTTGACTTTCGTTCTCTCTTCTTCTTGTTCCATCATCTTCTCCTTCTTCTCCTTCTCTTCTTCTCCTCTCTCTCTTCTCTCTCTCTCTCTCTCTCTACACACAACACAACACAACACAACACAACACAACACAACACAACACAACACAACACAACACAACACAACACAACACAACACAACACAACACAACACAACACACAACACAACACAACACAACACAACACACTGCCGTGAGTCCAGTTCCTTGATGCTGATGCTAGCCTTCTAACGAAAACAAGGAAGATCGACCACATCCTAGCCTAGCCTACCCTGGCTGGTAGGTATTAGGGTAGAGAAGGTCAAGAAGACTTGGAATAATATAATTATAAACGATTACACATAGTTGTGCTGGATCTCAGAGTAGTAGAGTGTCAGCCTCAGATACAACTGCTAGCCAAGGACGGCCCACAAGCCGCAACCATCAGTTACCCCAAGTGCACCAAACCTTACCCGGTAAACGAGCTTCCCACCCGCACCTTACCCCCACCCCCACCCTTCCCCATGGCATTCCAATATACCCCTGCCCTTTTTTTCCATGACACCCTGAACACCTCCTCCTTCATTCATTTTTACTTTTATTTTACTATTCATGTTCTTCAAATGTATCCAATTGTTCACGTATTCATTTATTTTTCATTAATTATTTTAACTGTTAATTTTTTTATTACGCCACTTATACTTTCCGAGCTGCTATTCTAACTCCCTGCCATTATCAAATGTTTCCAAGTTTTGATGCAGTAACTCTCAACAGGGCCGAGACATTTACAACCGTGACATTCGGAGATGTTCCAAAGTCTCCGAATGTCACGGTTGTAAATGTCTCGGCCCTGTTGAGAGTTACTGCATCAAAACTTGGAAACATTTGATAATGGCAGGGAGTTAGAATAGCAGCTCGGAAAGTATAAGTGGTGTAATAAAAAAAAATTAACGTTAAAATAATTAATGAAAAAAAAATAATTGAAAATAAATAAAGTTAAAATAATTAATGAAAAATAAATGAATACGTGAACAATTGGATACATTTGAAGAACATCAATAGTAAAATAAAAGTAAAAATGAATGAAGGAGGGGTGTTCAGGGTGTCATGGAAAAAAAGGGCAGGGGTATCATGAGAAAAAAGGCCAGGAGGCCCAGCGGAGCCCACCTTGCTTGGCCGAGGAGCGACGATTCATGACAAGCCGACAGGCTCACTAGTCGGGAGGACATGGTAACTGGCAGGCCTATGATTCGGACTGTCATGCGGGGGCAAAGGGTGGGGGTATGCAGGCAGGCGTTAAGGTGGATTGGGCAGCGCCGCGTGTGGCCATCAGCCCATTCAGCCATCCTACAAGCGTGGGTGGGGGTAAGGTGGGGTGTGGGGTGCTGGCAGGTTCTGGGCTGCCCTGCCGTCCAGCCACATGTGTAAGTTATTACACAGTTCCTGTGGACCGGGGAACCCCCACTGGATTAATGTCACGCTGTCAGACCCGCTAGCGTGTTTCTGTGTGCGTGTGTGTGTGTGTGTGTGTGTGTGTGTGTGTGTGTGTGTGTGTGTGTGAGTGTGTGTGTGTGTGTGTGTGGTGTGTTGAGTGTGTGCTTGCAGCTCACAGTCGCCTCACCTGGAGAGGCTGAGAAGACACACCCCAATCCGAGATGATAAAGAGAGGAGAGATTGAAGGAAAAGACGAAAGGGAAAGGAATGGGGATGTTAGCAGGTGTATGCCTCTGCAAAGTATTCGACCACTCCAAAAAAAAATTCAAACACGAGGTCTCGGAAATGGTCTAGAGAAAGGGACAAACAGTAGACAGCAGTGCGGTACCAGGTTCCTTTACTGTGAATTACATCAATGAATCACAACCTACATCACAAACCACGAACAACTAGTACGACACGCAGACAGCCCATGCACACCACACAAGCCCGACGATATTGCGACAAACGGTAGAGCATCACACTGGCCACAGTCACACTGTTAGAAAGTACCTTACCTTCCTACGAGGATGGTAAGGTGGAGGGATATGCTCTCGTTAGACATACTGCGCAAAATGTAAGTTGATGTGGTGAACTAGCTGTGTGTGAAAAATCACGAGTTTAGATTGTGTCGCCAAGGTGATGAAAAAAAAATGTGCTGTAGGCTTTGTGTGTGTTTGAGTTGACCATGATAGCAGAGTTAGGGGTAACTTTCGAGGCCATTTAGCGCATTATGTCACACTTAAAAGCTTCTACTCCACATCTGAATAACGAGTGAACTCGGAACACTCCACAAACACTTCTGCTGCGAAACGAGAACAAATATGAACCATCTAAGAGTCTCCACTTACAGCAGAGCGAACGAACTTATTCAAAAGCGGCACAAACATCACCGGGTAAACAATCCTCTAACTCACGAGGTGGCAAATCAACCCACTTTCAGCTACTGGGGCTAAGCTATATTTATCTTGTCTGAAAAATGAGAAGCCAAGTAGTGGGATTGCAGATCTCAAAATGGTTTGACCTCTGGGAGAGAGACTGCGTGGTTATGATTAGTGTGCAGCCCCCAACGAGTTACTGGAGTTAAGTGTGTGTATAGTGGTGTGCTGTGTGGAAGCGAGACTGGTGTCGTGTGTGTCGGTGTAAGTTGGATGTCGGGTGTGTAGAGAGAGGCCGAGCGAGAGATGAGGTGCTACTTGATGTGTGAGTGAGATACCGATATACTTGTCGACGAGCCCGAGAAATGCAGAGTTGACATCAGGGGATAGTGTGGACATTCCAACCGAAACTCCTTGAAGGAATCAATGCGATTGAGGGACGCGTATAGACACCGAAAGGGCTCTCTCATAATGTGTACTGCGGCCATGCCGGCTCATATCCGCACACAGATCATAATACTTTGCAGTTCTGGTTTCTTCAGAGAAACAACGATCGCACACCCTTATGATTCTCGAGTCTTCCGAACGCACACACACACGAGCCAGAACACACACAGCCGTTACACGCGACGCGGCGCCATCAACGACGCGACCACGACCACCATACTATCACACCTCACACAGCGACACACACTCTAGACTCCAGTTTGCGGCTATGTCACCGCACGTCCCATCATAGACCTCACAGCACGCCGCACACACACAGGCACAACTATGTTTCGCCATTCGCACCAGGGAGGGCGAAACCCCGGGGCACCGCGAGTAGCGAAAGACACATGCTGCCGGTACGCTTAGGCGCAGACTATACAACAAATCACGGCCTACCACGACAGAGTGCACTACACTCCGCGTGAATCTACGCGTAACAATATCAGCGAGCTCGAGCGCAGACGCTATACCTGCGAGCACATCGAGAAGCAATGGCATCCATAGCGAGACCCAACACACACCAAGGCACCCTCGGGCAGCAGTACCACGCGGCCACCACAAGACCACAACACGTTACAGACAGACTACAACACCAAATACGCAGTGACTCACGCTCTCGTGGAACAGAAAGAACACAAGACAGCAATCAATAAAACAGTACTCACTCAACGCTTCTGGTGCGTCACACCACTCCAAGACCTCATCTTGCCTCTCAGCATCTTCCCTTGCCGTCCGCACGCCTCCTCACTCCCTCTCTCTACCTCCCAACCATCCACCGTGCGCGCGGCCAACGCCCACATGCCCCATCCCTGGGCATCGTCCGACTTATATATCAGCGCTGTCAGGGCAAGAGTAACCATACATGACTCTCTCTCTCACTCTGCTCTCTCCCTCTCTGTCTCTCTCGCTCTCCTCTCTCTCTCTCTCTCTCTCTCTCTCTCTCTCCTCTCTGTCCTCCTGCTCTTGCTGCTCTCGCTCTCGCTCCTCTCCCTCTCTCCTCCTGTCGTGTTCGTGAGCTCCCATTTGGTCCCATCTGCTTCCACCTAGTATACATCCCGTAAGTGGTCATGAGTCCGCCCACTTGGGCCCGTCGGTCAGAGTGAGATGCAGGCTCACACCCTTGATACTAACAGATTGGTTGGTGAGCAGATGTGAAAGGGTTTGCATCGAGCGAAGGCCTGTTGGCCGACATGGTGACATATCGTTCCTTGTACACAGTTAGCGCGAGATCTAGCTCCTAAAGGTACCGGCTGCAGGGCTCAGTGGAATTATGGGCAACGTGAGAGTGGTGTGCTTGTCGAGCGCGCCAAGGCCTATATCATGAGAGGAAGACCAGAGAGAGAGAGACGACTGGTGACAGGCTGAGAAAAGATGACACACTCTCGGTGGAGGCACCGCTGCTCTCTCCTCTCAGGTCTTCTGCTACTCGTCTCATCATCCTCCTTCCTCGTACCCTCGTTCTTGCTGCTCTACGTGCTCTCCCTGCGTGTGCTCAGGATACTGCCCTGTGCGGACTGGTCTGCGATTGTTGCCAGAACGTCACACGCCGGCATTGCCCCGCGTCCTCATAT
>PIJE02005171.1:10340-20518 GCA_002895965.2 Coryphaenoides rupestris | reverse complement strand
ACACCAGAGGACTTGGCTTTTATATGCCTTGTTGTTTGTATGCTTATATTGGTCATATTTCTCAACCGTATTTCGTAACCAGGTGACCGACGGGATAACAGGAACACATTCAACAGGAACACATTCAACAGGAACACATTCATCTTCCCCCACAACTCGTCCTATAGTCAAACTCCAGATACGCCCTGGCTCATGTGCCTGTGTATGTGTGCATAAGTGCGTGTTGTGTGTGTGTGTGTGTGTGTGTGTGTGTGTGTGTGTGTGTGTGTGTGTGTGTGTAGATAGAATAGATAGAATGTGGTAAACCAGTATCTGGTTCACCTCACGGCGACCGCGTCCCCGTGTGCAAACCGTCCAAACCTCAGCTCTGATTGGCCACGCGGCACGGAGACCATGTGCCCGCGCACGTGTGTGTGTGTGTGTGTGTGTGTGTGTGTGCGTGTGTGTGTGTGTGTGCGTGTGCGTGTGCGTGTGCGTGTGCGTGTGCGTGTGCGTGTGCGTGTGCGTGTGTGTGTGTGTGTGTGTGTCAACACGGGCATGAGGTGTGCGTCAGGAAAAAAACAAACAACAGAGACAAAGCGACAGAGAGAGATAGAAAGAGTGGAGGGAGAGAGAGAGAGAGACCAAAAGAGTGTGTGTGTATGTGTGTGTGTATGTGTGTGTGTATGGGTGTGTGTGTGTGTCGTCCTGCGGCCAGCAGCAGTCACCTGACCACAATAGATTTCCCTTCAGCGGCGGGTGGAGGTAGATGGATGACGTCCGCTACGTCAGCTCGGTCCTCTACGTCAGCTAGGTCCTCTACGTCAGCTAGGTCCTCTACGTCAGCTAGGTCAGCGATGCGTGGCCCCGCTGTCACTCCGCTCCGTCACAGCGACGCCCCCGGGCGGCGATGCGTCACGCGGGGCGAGAGAGGAAACTACAGAGCACCCAAAAAATAACAAGAAACTCTCGCTGCAAACAAAAGGCATATAAAAGCCAAGTCCTCTGGTGTTTGTTTGTGTCCTCCTAAAGTCCATAATTAACTCCTGAAGCTTTGGAGACATTCAGCATGAGGCTGTTGTCCTGGCCACCAGAGTGACAGATGAGCAACCTCCTCCAAGTGGGCCTTCTCATTGTTACCGGAGATCAGGACCCACCACCACTGTGTCATCCGCAAGCTGAACCTGACCTGACATTTCATGACCACCGAGGTGAGGGCCACCGGCCGGTAGTCTTTCTGGCAAGCCGGAGAGGTCAGTCTTTGGCACAGGGACAATAAGTGGACCACTTGAAGCAGGCTGGGACCACAGACTCAGCTGGCGAGAGGTTGAATATCGTGGCGAACACTGGAGTTAGCTGGAGTTAGCACAGGTCTTCAGTCCTCGTCCAGATATGCCGTCAGCACCCGCAGTTATCCTGGTGTTCACCCTCACCAGAGGCCTCCTCACGTCTCGCTCGGTCACAGAGAGAGTGTGCTCGTCCCTAGCGATGGAACTCACTCGGGCTAACGGTGTTGTTGATGGCCTCGAACCCGAGCGTAGAATGAGTTCAGATCGTCCGCTCGGGATGCGTCGGCACTCACAGTTGAGGGGGAACTGGCCCCAGTAATGCAGTAGCCTCTGCCATAGGCGTCTGGTGCCACGAGTCCTTCACCACTCGCCGTAGTCCGAACGCCGACGCCGCTTTCTACGTTGCCAGATATGAGGGCCGGAGTTTGGAGGCAGCAGTGTAGGCGCTCAGGGCTGGATCGATGGATCGACCACGGGTTTTTGATTAGGCAGGACCTGACTTTAACCGTGGGGGAAGATGGTGTCCGCTAGCGTTGCTATGGAGCTCATCACTGAATCAGCCACGAGATTTAGGGTAAAAGAAAGACTCATCTGTACAAAATATAACACACTTGCCTTCATGTAGCCTCAAGATTCAAAACATAATCTTTTCCGAATATTTCCTCTTTGACGTATCACTTATTTGGAGTTTCTCACTGACCTCCTGTATATCTATATTCTGAAAGGTCCATGGTTTTCATATCATATGAAGTCTCACCGTGATTCAACTGTTATGAATCATCACATGCTGCCATCAAAACGACCAAAGGGCCGAATAAAACGGCCCGTGTGTGTGTGTGTGTGTGTGGAGCGTTGTTACGATGCGACCGCCCTAACCATAGGTGGGGGGAAAGCGCCTGTCTGCTTCAATTACGGTCAAGCGTGGTCTTTTTGTTTTAGGTCAGCCTCGTCCACAATAAGTCAACGGGGTCAGAATGGCGTCAGCGCCGAGGTGGTTTTCAGTAAGAACCCTGCCCAGATCGCCTCACCAAACCTGGGTGTCCGCTATGAGGGCCGCGGCGTAGAACCGTAGAACCATGTCGGGCTTTCATGACCTTCCCGACTTCTCCTGGTCGTCGCCGGACCGCCTCCCTGTGGTCGGCCTCGGAGCTCTGGTTTCCAGTGTGGTTCATATCTCTTGTTTAGCCGGGACCCTGACCCTCAGGGTTCTGGTTCCGGTGTGGTTCATATCTCTTGTTACCCGGGGGTGTGTCACACCGTTTATTTCCTCCGTGCTTTCGTTCCACAATGGATGAGAGAAATTGGTCTACGCAAGACAGCAAGATGATCAATGGAAGGTTCCATGGGTGAGGGGAACGAAGGAAAAGAGGGATGGAGAGAGAGAAAAAATAGGGATGGGAGAGAGAGAGAAGGGGAGAGAGAGAGAGAGGGGGGTGAAGTGGAAAGAGAGAGAGAGAGGAGGGCTGAAGAGGAATGAGAGAGAGAGAGAGAGAGAGGAAGTAGAGAGAGAAGAGGAGAGAATGTAAGAGTGTTCAACCAACTTCCCTTCCTTGGAAGAGCTGCCAGTCCAGGCGGTGAGTCACCATGCACTGACCTTGGGAGTAAATAGCAGCCCATCGGCGGTGCGTCCGCGGAGGCTCTCGCGGTCTCCCTTGTTTTCTCTCGTGAGGTTTACTATAAAAGGATTATGGTGGCGGAGGGGGGATTCCCTGGCTCAAAGTGCGCCCCCAGAGAGACACAGACTATGCTGACAGCTGTGAGGAACAGGGTTTTAATTAACTGGAGATACCTCTCGCACGTTGCAGTGGCTCTCCAGACGATCAAAACATTTCCGCATGTTTAAGAGATGCATTACTCAAAGGAGCGCCAGACTGTTATGTAATACTCCACCCATCCAAAAAGCCAATATCATGTCATCAATAATCCTCCTCATCTAATTGGCTTTGGGAAGTTCAAGCCAGGGCAAATAGACGGACAGTTGATATTCATCGTTGTTGGATTATCACCAGAGGGAAGAACCCCATACAGTTACTTACTATTATCACGCGTGTGTATAAAACAATCGTCCCCCCCGGATTGATTTAGCTTCTCTTGTTTCAGACCCGGCCAGATCAATGCAGAATCCACATGCAAACCAAACTGTAACTTTGTGACAGCGGACAGGATCGCAAGTACATCGTATCACCCAGTCACGGGAGAACAAAATATTCAAATATCAGACAGTGCAGTGCAGACAGACAGAGAGGAAAACGGCTTAGCAATCAAAGGAGGATGAGGAGGATGTTGCTGAAACAAACCGCGTATTGTTATGTGTACGAAACGTGAACCCGGTGGCGATGGAGATGCGTGAACCAGACCGTGGGACTATGCGCCAACAGATATTCACACGCCAGCGAAAAAAAAGCCAACGTCCCCGATACAGAAGTTCTATTTCACGGCGACAGAAATCAGGATGAGAGACCTTTCAACGAGCAGCTAGAATAGAAGCACTTGCACAAAGTAAGTAGCGCAGCTTGGCCCGGAAAACACGGAGCGTAAATGCGGCTGGAAACAAACAGTTGATTTACGGGAGCTCGTTTTGCCACATAGCAGTGTCCATTCTGCGTCCAGCGTGTGGAAATACGTGACAGTCGGGGGGGAAAGTAAACAGGGGTCAGGCAGCTTCCTGCTCCCTTGTCTGTCTGTGTCCTTTCATGCGAAGTGCCCTGAATGTGTTTGTGTGTGTGTGTGTGTGTGTGTGTGTGTGTGTGTGTGTGTGTGTGTGTGTGTGTGTGTGCGTGTGTGTGTGTGTGTTTGTCTGTGTACCAATATTTGCCGTCCAAAATGAGAGCGCGGCACAGAAGTTCCTACTCGCCGGCCACAGGATACGGTGGCGTCGGCCAAAAGTAACTCCGACTATCCCTAACCCTAGAGACTGGAGGTCCGCTGTGGAGCGACACGCACCTTGTCCCCCCCCCCCCCCCCCCCCCCCCCCCCCGAGAGATGATTCATTATGAGTCAACCTCGCGATTAATTCTGTTATTCGCTATACTAAAAAAAACCGAAGCATGTCACAGACGCATACAAATTCACTCTCGTGCAGATGCCAGGAACCTGTAAAACATCCCTTGGTTGTACGCACTTTACAGCGAATTAGGACATACTGAAAATAGAGGAAGACTGACGTGTAGGAATTATGTTGAAACATTGATTTTCCACCCTTGACAAGCCCAACTCTATAGACTGACCCTAACCTTCCCTTACCCTCACCCTAACCCTACAGACTGACCCTAACACTAACCCTCACCCTAACCCCAAATCTACAGACTGACCCTAACACTAACCCTACAGACTGACCCTAACCCTACAGACTGACCCTAACCCCTAACTCTACAGACTGACCCTAACTCTTTCAGACTGTCCCTAACCTTAACCCTACAGACTGACCCTAACCCTAACCCTACAGACTGACCCTAACACTAAATCTACAGACTGACCCTAACTCTTCAAGACTGTCCCTAACCTTACCCTACAGGCTGACCCTAACACTAACCCTACAGACTGACCCTAACCCTAACCCTACGACGGACCCTAACACTAACCCTACAGACTGACCCTAACACTACCCTACAGACTGACCCTAACACTAACCCTACAGACTGACCCTAACACTAACCCTACAGACTGACCCTAACCCTAACCCTACAGACTGACCCTAACACTAACCCTACAGACTGACCCTAACCCTAACCCTACAGACTGACCCTAACACTAACCCTACAGACTGACCCTAACCCTACAGACTGACCCTAACACTACTTCACATATCCACACAGAAATATTCAGTCAATATTTACATAAAACCATCACAAAAATATCTGGCCCTCGCTGGTGGGGTGCAGCCCAAGCTAGCCACAATTTAATATTTCTATATTTCTCACACACACACACACACACACACACACACATACACACACACAGGCTGTCATCAATTGTGAATTGAATTGGAAATGCCTTCAACTGATTCAACGATTGGAACTCAATAGATCGAAACGTACACATACACGTTTTCTTAGAAATATTTCTTAGAGTTTGGAAGAATAAAGATGAAACACAGAATAAACTCCTGTAGTCATATCATTTTGTATTGTTATATTAATTTTATATTACAAAAGAATACAAAAGAATAGGTCTATGAATAAATGAAATGAAAGTTAACTCGCTGCAAAGGGTTAACAAAAATTCTCAACAGCCCAGTTTCGGAAACTAATAAATATTTTATAAACGATAATAAATATTTTTAAGCACCAAATATTATTACAAGCAGCCTTGTTTGTTTATGAATTTGTCCATTCATTTATTCCTGTCATAAAACAACCAAAAAATGACATAATCACTCGTTGGTGACCGGCTTCCCACTGGAGTTTTCACATATTCCCCCCTTTGTAGTATTTTTTTCCATCATTATCTCCACAAGTATTTTCCACCAGACTAATCTCCGTCGGTCTCTGGTTGCCGTGGAAAAGATGACATAACGTGCAGCGGCAGTAGCAGAGTGTTCCCTCCCCTCTCCCCGGGGCGCCACTGGCACACTCACCCACTGGGGTTCCCAGCACTGTGCCAGGAGCCCGGGCCTCCGCACCGCACGGCCGGCCCCCCCGGGGGCCACGCACACACACACGCCTCGCCTGGACCTGGATCCAGTGTGCGGCTCCCGTGTGCTCATGGGGATTCTGTGTGGATTTTTTCTGTTAACAAGCGGGTGGAAGAATGTGTGTGCGTGTGTTACCAGAAAGGATTCTGTGTGTGTGTGTGTGTGTGTGTGTGTGTGTGTGTGTGTGTGTGTGTGTGTGTGTGTGTGTGTGTGTGTGTGTGTGTGTGTGTGTGTGTGTGTGTGTGTGTATGCAATGACCTTCCCTTCACCTCTCCGCACAACGGCGTCCGTCTGAGATATAAAAAAACAAGTAACACCCAATATAACCTCCCTTTCCCCCCAATTTAGTCTTTTATAAAGTTCCGCATCTGTGCTATAAACAATCAAAACTTAGTGAGAGTTCAAGTGTTTTGCATTGCAATCTCAATCGCTCCCTTCAGCTTTAGTTTTCCACTGCACCAATGTGGGACTTGCATCCCAGTTGTATTTAGTTCCAGCCTTAATTTCCAATCAAAGCCTGCCAGAGAGCTTCTGGTAAACGGGCTTCTTGCAAACACAGTGGGAAGCAGGCTAGATGGTAATTCAATGGGGAGAGCCGAGAGCGTCGACGCCACAGCGTGTTATGTCTGCAAAGCCACAGTCATTCTCAGCATCACAACATGATGCAACGCATTGCGACCTTGCGTCCACACATGTTGTGCCGAGCTGTGTCTCCACGGGGACATTACCACGGATATTTTCATCGGCGGCGTGAACAGGAGTCGTTTTGAATCTTCTGTTTAAAATCGGTTTTTTTTGCACATCCTGGTACATGCATGTGAACAATATAAAACTCTTGAACTCTTGCGCCCATCAAATTCTCACACTCAAACCGACCGTACTTCCTTAATCTAAACAATAACCGAACCCGAGGCCCTTCATCACCGTCGGGATGGAGGAGCAGAAAACTGGACAAAGAACGAGCACAAAATGATGGATTCATCATTGAAATAAGGCAATTCTGGTGAGAAAAGAATATGTGAAAAAGGAATTAAGCCCTGTGACACACACTCCTACTCTCATAAAGTGGAAGGATGTGATTTATGTGTGAAGTTTACTTAAATTATAGTTATGTTAGTTTCTGCAGTTTCAAATCTGACAGAAGAGATTCCATCCAGATGTGGCATCTTACCTGAAGGCAATGTTCACGAAGCTCAGTATGACATGTGGAGACTCAAAATATACATTCTGTTCATGAGATAAGCCCACAAGTTTATCTCCCGATTGGGTCAGGGTGAGGTTAGGGGCAATTATACGGTATTTGTATCTCTCGGAGGATGTCTATACAGGACTGAGAGGACCCAACATTGATCCATGAGAGACACCGAGACATCTCAATGTAACCCGCCCACATTGTAACGTCGACGAATACATTTAAATCAGACAGCAAGGAGAATTCCCGTGCATAAATCTATAGCCGTCTACGTGCATTGCAGCAGTACAACGTTACAAAAGCGATGTTCTGTTTTGTGCTGATAACTTCTCTCTGTTGAGGGCGATGGGGGCGTTGGTGCCCAGCTACAGTTACAAGAGCTGTTATGTTGTATGTATGTACATGTACATGTGTGGGGGTAGTTAATCCAAGAGAAACCAACAACAAACAGTCATAAATTGCAGTAATCACCCCGGGCGGGAACATGATAGGGGAGTTCTATGCTGGCTACTGCGTTGGCAACAAACCTGCCTGTTTGCTGACTGGCGTCCGACGACCAGTTAATTCAAAACACTCCTCAGAGCAATAACTGGAAGGATTAGGTGTTGGAGTTATAGCAGATTGACGACCGCAGAAGAACCGCACAATGGACACTTCAACCTGAGTGAATCACTCACCTTATAAAAATAACGAAGAGTACATTTGAATCACTTTGACTAACAGTGGAAACATATTGCGAAACATAACGAGTGTGAAGCTTGAAAGGTCAGCAAATACGTGACTAATATGACGTTCAGGGAGTTCATTAGTTTTGATTTGAATTCATGCATTGTCTCAAAGCCAAGACACAGGAGACCCAAATTGAAATCAATGATGTCCTCAGGATAAATAATCACAATCTGTTTGCATGCAAGACAGATTCTTTGGCGACATCAACAACATTAGCATTTGCATATAATTACTGAGCTTTTCTAAATAATCAAGTTGAACCTGAAAAAAAACGAGCTTTGCTTTCCAGTTATCCTCCCACTCTTAAAACATAATAACACCAATGTTTCACAATCATATTCTACACTGAATTATTTCCTCGATTTGGAAACGGAACATTCTTATTATTATTGTTATTCATATTATTAATATTAAGCCTGATCCTAAACATCCTCACCTCACCGTTAAATGTTGGCAGAAAGGTCTGGGACTCAGTTTCACTACAAAACTCATATTTGCCATCCATGACTTAAACAGGGCTTGGGGTTCTAGAGAGAACATGGAGGACCATGGCTCCAAGCCTGAGGACCCAGAAGGACCGAGCTCCAAGCCTGAGGACCCAGAAGATCCCAGCTCCAACCCTGGGGACCCAGAAGGACTCAACTCCAAGTCTGAGGACCCAAAAGATCCCAGCTCCAACCCTGAGGACCCAGAAGGTCCCAGCTCCCAGCCTGAATACCCAGAAGGTCCCAGCTCCATGCCTGAGCACCCAGAAGGTCCCAGCTCCAAGCCTGAGGACCCAGAAGGTCCCAGCTCCAAGCCTGAGGATTCAGAAGTTTCCAGGTCCAAGACTATAGACCCAGAAGGTCCCAGGTCCCATAATTTCCAGTCAGGCCATTACTTTAGCTTTACAGCTAATTGCCCCTGTTTGCTTTTCTTCCGAGTACAAATTTAGGCGCAAGGTTATTTTTACATGAATGATCATCCCTGTCACACACACACACACACACACACACACACACAACAACAACAACACACACACACACACACACACACACACACACACACACACACCCACACACACACACACACACACACACACACACACACACACACACACACAACTGGAATTGTACTCAAACACACAGCTGGATAAATGACAGACACACACTTCTCAGACTGCTGCCCAACGAGGATGGGGAGCTGAACACACTGATGGACTCATTGCCAGTAACAAGGTCGCTGAGACTATATTTGTCCATGCCGGGGCCTGACTGACTGGAAGGAGAACAGAGAAAACCCTTGAAACCTTTAGGAGAGGACAGAAATTGATAGGTTCACTGATGGAAATACGGCCCTCATTAAAAACAACATCGCCGCCGAGAGGGAATGGATTTTCTAAAGGTAGAAAAATCCAATCGCCTTTTTATTATTTTAAAAAGAAAAACACGATATCCTGTATGTCCCTGTGGAAAAGGTGGAGGTATGCGCAGTGCGTCGTTTAGAAAAATACATTTGAGTGGGTTTCCACTCTGTTCTCATTTCCAAGTACAAATTGTGGGGCTTATAATTTAATGTGATATGAATGGTGAACATCAACCACATCCTGGGAAGATGCCAGCACAAGGAAGCATTTAAGTGGAAGACGTCATTCTAAAAGTATTGTTCTCTTTTGGACATCTCCTGCTATGATTTAATGTGGAGTTGATTTATCATTTGTTTATTGGTTTGTTTGTCTTGTCGTCTCTGGTTTTAGCGTAGGACTAAGCCACACTCATACTCATGTTCATTTCCAATAAAGAACGACACTAAAACAGAACTTTGACAACGGCAACGACAATGGATATATATATATCGTTACCAGTGTGTCATGTTACCAGTGTTAGCCAATCGGAAAGAAGAATTGTTAAACACGTTAGATCGTTTTATCTGGTTCAACTTTAAGAGGTTAATCTCACGGGCCATTTAAGTGGATCATGTTAAAACCCTTACGCTGAAAGGATTTATGGTATGAATCCTTGTAAAGTGATTTGTGAAGAGCTGTGTACAACGTTGTCTGGTTTGAAACATGACATGGATACAGGTACGCCTATAACTTAGTCCTCAGAGTAACTTCTACAAAAGGAAACGCAACGCGGTTGAAGCTCGCAATGTAAAACATGCTGAGGAAAGTTGAGAAAGTGAAGGAAGGCAAGATGAGAATATGATATTCTGTCGATGCCCATTTGTCACGATGTCAAAATCCAGCGAATCCAGCGCCGTGAAAGAGAGAACATGGAAGTTGACCATTCGCTGTCACCCGTCTCTGCTACAATTGTTTTCGAGGGGTTGTCCACATTAGACTTTTCTCGGTGGTTGCCACAACCATCCAAGGCCC
>PIJE02005170.1:7500-12500 GCA_002895965.2 Coryphaenoides rupestris | reverse complement strand
CTGTCTCTCTTTGTCTGCCTCTCTCGTCAAATGTCTGTCTTTGTCTGTCTCTCTCTCTTTGTCTGCCTCTCACTCTCCTCTATGTCCACCTCCATCTCTGAATCTGTGTGTGTGTGTGTGTGTATACTGTGTGTGTGTGTGTGTGTGTGTGTGTGTGTGTGTGTGTGTGTCTCTCTCTCTCTCTCTCTCTATCTTTCACTCCTCTCTCTTACCTCTACCAGGCACATCAAATATTCAGAGCTTGCTTTGGTCTTTGTTCTGGTCTTGGTTCTCGGGTCTCTTTCATTATCTCCACAAAAGTGTGCGCTCGCCGCAGCCTTGAAGCTTTGTGAGCGACGTGCACGTCGGCGCCGTCGTCGTCATCGCCGGAGCGCGTCGTCCGAAATACCGAATATACTCGCGTCCGACGCTTTCACAAGTGTTAGACAAAGAGTGACGCTCGACTCCAGACGGCGGATTTGCATCTTTATGTGTCGGCTCATCGGGCGGACACGTGTTCCGCCCGGGGAGCGGCGACCGTCGCTGAATTCACAATCCGCACACTTCACACGGAGGAAGGAGAGACAGTGGTGGTGCTGGTGCGGTGCAGTACAGTGCAGGACAAGATGTCGTTCCCGCTGGGAGACGGGCCTGTGAACACATGGATTTGGTACAAAGATAAGGGCACTTGAGAGAGGGACAGGGTCTCTGAATACTGAGACGTTTATCGCAGCGATAAGCGTCTCAGTATTCAGAGACCCTGTCCCTTTCTCGACAGATTTCTAATCGCTTTCAGCTTAGCAGGTGTCCATTATGTCAGGCCGACTCTGCAGGAAGCCCCCCTCTCTCTCTCTCTCTCTCTCTCTCTCTCTCTCTCTCTCTCTCTCTCTCTCTCTCTCCCTCGGCGGCAAAACTTATCTCCGACTCCAGACCTCCGCACGCCAACAGCTGTGGGGTCTCCGGGGGGGCGGATGCCTTATTATTATAACCCCAGAACCCTGCCTGCGTGCAACGCCGCCCCTCACAGCTGCCTGCCTGGCTGCCCCGCTCCGTACGACTCCTGTCTCGCTGCTCCTGTCTCTCTTTTTTATCTCCAACCGCCGCCCCCCCCCCAACAACCCTCCCTCACGGCCAGAAAACGAAATGAAAACTAACTGAGAAAGGCGAAGGCTGAGGAAAAGGCAGAGTCCCGTCCAGCCATATGATTCATATGGCTGAATGGGACTGACCAATGCTCAAGGACGAATGAACAGGTACCGGTAACTGGATAAACATGCACAGATGGAGGCGGGAAACTGGTATATGGGGTACTGGTATATGGAGCCCCCCCCCCCCCCCCCCCGAGGACCAATCAGGCCACAGCGTTGAGGAACACGCCATAAAAAGTGGAGGAGTGGGGGGGGGGGGGGGTGGAGGAGAGCTGCGACTGTATGGCAGCTTGGTCTGCTCCGTGGCTCTGGCCGGGCCTCCCCTTTAGGGTCGGTGATATGGCGAGACGAACCTTTGACGGATATTCCGGTGGCAGATGGCTCCGGTTTGTGGCCCGGGCGGGGGAATTAATTTTGCGCCGAGTAATTATTTTTGATCGAAATACGAGTGCGGTGACCTCCGTGACCCCGCACCACCACCCCCACCACCGCCGGCACCACCCAGAGCCGGGCGCATGGCACTCGCCACCGCGGCTAACAGTGGGAAAATAAATAAGCGCCGGGAGGGATGGATTAATTCAATCTGAAATGAGGTGTTTAATGTATGTCCTACCTGCACGCCATAAAGCAAAGCTGATCAAGGAAATACGTCTCCAGAGGAACATTCAAGACGTGTTTTATCTGTCCAGGCTGCCGTTAATCATCCATCCCTGCCCCCCCCCCCCACCCACCCACCCACCCCTGACCTTGGAAGGCAGCAACGCATGGTCAACGCAGTGTTGTCCGCCATGTTGGATGCTAACACGAATATGAGAGAATGTGAATAAGGAAATAAAAAGCGTTCAAAACTGCCTGGGTCTGGATCCGGATCTGTTTTCCTGCCTGCCTCCGTGGACCGTGGATTCTATTCAGATTGTTGATGGTAGTTGTGTGTGTGAGTGTGTGTGCTTGGTGGTGGCTGGTAGTTGGCTGGTTTAGCACGTGGCCACCGATTAGTCAACCATCAGCACCTCCCAACCCCAGACTCTTAACTGGGGCCACACACACTCTCCCCAGTAATGAATATTAGTTTGAATCGGGGGGGCAACGTCAAATAAAAAGCCCTTTTTGAAGCAACCGTATTGAAGCTCGCAACTTCTCTTATCCCTTGCTGCAGCCAAGTTCTGCGGTGACCCGGGCACGCCGGCCAGGGGTCGACGGGAGGGCCGGAGCTTCATCTTCAAGTCTGAGGTGGTGTACACCTGCGGGCCCCCCACTCCTCCTGGTGGGCTCCAGCACCCGCCTCTGCCAAGAAGGCGGCGCCTGGAGCGGGGCCCCGCCTCGATGTATAGGTACGACCAGAACTACAACTCAGCCGTATTGGTAACACTAGAACTACAACTCAAACCGTATCGGTAACACTAGAACTACAACTCAACCATACAAGTAAGAATAGAACTACAACTCAACCATACAAGTAACAATAGAACTACAACTCAACCATATTGGTAACACTTGAACTGCAACTCAACCATACAAGTAACAATAGAACTACAACTCAATCGTATTGGTAACACTAGAACTACAACTCAACCATGTAGGTAAGACTAGAACTACAACTCAACTGTATAAGAAAGACTGGAACTACAACTCAACCCTATAGGTAAGACTAGAACTACAACTCCGCCATACAGGTAACAATAGAACTACAACTCAACCATGTAGGTAAGACTAGAACTACAACTCTGCCATACAGGTAAGACTAGAACTACAACTCAACCGTATCGGTAAGACTAGAACTACAACTCAACCCTATAGGTAAGACTGGAACTACAACCCAACCGTATAGGTAACAACACTTGAACAGAAACTCATGCCTATAGGTAACATGATAACGACAACGAAACCATCAAGATGTATCGGGTAAAACCACTAAAAACTACAACTCAACCAGGGCAGCACTGGTATTGAGCCAGCGACAACAGCCTCTGCTGCATGCTTCTAGCAAGGCACTGGATTAGGCCTTCCTTTATTGACCCTAACTGGAATCACAGGGAGGCTAACGGGGTCGTTAAGGCTGTGTGTCTTGGCGGAGGGTAATTGACAGCGTGAACTATTTAGCAAGGACAGGCTAGGGCTAGCGAGGCTGGCGGTACCCACCCAGGCCCCGCCCCCCCCCCCCCCCTCCCCGAGACGTCCTTATCGTCGCACGTTTTTTTTTTTAGCGTCCTCTTCCTGTTGTGATAAATCTGCCGGTTTTCCATTTCCAGAGCCGTCCAGCACCAGCTGCGAGAACCCCGGCACGCCCCAGCACGGCTTCATGAATTACACGACCGGGTTCAAGGTACACACACACACACACACACACACACACACACACACCACACACACACACACACACACACACACACACTCATCTCTCAGCCACCGCAGTCGATCTCGTCGAAGGGGTTGTATTGTTTGACATCCTTCAGAACGGGTTCACGGACTGATCCGGGGCGACGCAATCTTCTTGGAGGGCCCTAAGCATCCGTTCCGGTCTGTCATAGTCTGTCCTGTTCATAAAGTTCTGTTTTTCTTATTCTTTTTATTTTTGAAGAAGAAAAAAAAACGTCCCCCCATGCATCTTCACCTTGAGATAAATTCAAAAGCGTTGTTGGCCTCGTTCCTTTTCCTTTTCCTTTTCTTTTCTTTTTTCCTCTTCCTCTTACCTCCGTCAACATGTAATCCCTCCTCCTCCTCCTCCTCCTCCTCCTTCTCCTCCTCCTCCTCCTCGTCGTCCTGTCAGCTGCCAGGAGTTCACGCTCCGGAAGCCTCCCTAATCCACTCCACTTAATTTCACTCGACTGTAGCCCGTATCAGGACTCCTAGCAGCAGGGGGTGGTGGTGGTGGTGGTGGTGGTGGTGGGTGGTCTCTCTCTCTGCTCGCTCTGCTTAGCCGGGTAGGTGCTCCACCATTGTGTGCAGCGGGTATAGCGCCGTATAGCAGCTATACGCTATACGGTACGGCGGTGGGGTGTATAACCCTCTGACTAAGCCCCTTCATGACACATGCACGCACACACACACACACACACACACACACACACACACACACACACACACACATCCGAATCGGAATCAGAATCAGAATGAGCTTTATTGCCTTAGTTTTGACAAACAAGGAATGTGCTTTGGTGAAATTGGTGCATAACATTTGACATCACACAGAATGTAATGAACATTTTGTACAAATATATAATATAATAAGTAATAAACACAATACAATACAACACAATGAATACACACACGAGCACACACACACACGTACAAGCACATTTCGGTGTTGTGGCCTCCAAAACTAAAGTAACTAAAGAATCAAATAGTCGAGGAAAAACACTGCGAGCTCTTTCATCGCGGCGCCAACCGCCCCTTCCCTTGCACATCGCCGTCCTCTCTGGTGCCGCTTCAAAAAGTGCCGTTGAAATATTCAAGCGGCGTGACCGATGGCACACGATGAGGAGGAGGAGGAGGATGAGGAGGGAGGAGGAGGAGGAAAAGGAGGTGCTGGGAGGTGGGGTACGCTGCTAGACCGACGCCAGGGACCCATGGATGCTGTACTGTGAGATAGAGGGGAGACTATATAGGAGGGGGGAGAGACTATCTATAGCTGTGGTCCCAGGTGTCTCTCTCTCTCTCTCTCTCTCTCTCTCTCTCTCTCTCTCTCTCTCTCTCCTTCTCTCTATGTAACGCGCATTCATTGTTTATTCCTTTGGATGACGAGATGTGGCTGCAAGGACGTGAGAAGGAAAGAAAGAAAGAAAGAAAGGAAAAAAGAGAGCGAGAAGAGGAGGAGGAGGAGGAGGAGGAGGAAGGAGGAGAGTGTTTTATCCCAGCAGGGCGCGCAGGAGACAA
>PIJE02005170.1:0-2500 GCA_002895965.2 Coryphaenoides rupestris | reverse complement strand
GCCAGGTGAGGCTGTAGCCCCGCCAACCCCAGACTCTAACTGGGCCAGGTGAGGCTGTAGCCCCACCCACCCCAGACTCTAACTGGGCCAGGTGAGGCCAATTATGCCAGCCACCAAACACACACACACTCCCACAAATATATAACAAGACCATTCGCAGACCACTCAAAATCGAAAAGGTTATGAAGCACGAGCTTACCGGAGACATGATAAGGAATAACTCCCGTCCCCTTTACAACCACTCTGGTTGTAATGGTATAAATCCCTACACAGTGACGGAAGCAAAATTTATCGCTGCATCGGCGCAACTCAAAGCACAAAGTGTTCAATAATTGTTTCCTCTGCTGCGTCCCATTCTTTAAAATTGTTTGCGTTCCCCGTATAGATCGAAGGAAAACTCAGCAACCGCTGTGTTTTCCTTCCCGGCTGTTAGCTCATTGAAGTGATTACTGAGCTGTGCTTGCCGCAGTTGTTAGCGATGCTCTTTTATTGCTTTGGTTACAAGTTGGGTAACGGATTAACTTAGTTGTTAAACTTGAGCCGGACTACGTGTGCAAAATACGGTTTTAGCGCACGCCTGCCAGCCAATCAGCAAAATCAAATTCACCCGGACCCTGACATACATAATATATATAAATATATATAGATGTGATTGTGAAGGAGGCGGAGCTGCTGGCGGCGTTAAGCTGCGGAGCGGAGGTTGTGGTGTTGTGAGTCAGCAGGTTACTGGACGACCACCACCACCACTACTACCTCGGGTGTGTATTGTGTGTTTTACGACACACAGCTCAACCTGGAGACCCCCGCAAGCCACCTTTTACACACACACACACACACACACACACACACACACACAGATATAGACACACACAGACATGCACACGCACACACAGGCACACACACACACAGACATGCACACGCACACACAGGCACACACACACACACACACACACACACACACACTTCATGTAGCTCACAGGGATGAGCATTTAGTGCCTGTGTGCAAGATCACACATTTTGTATTAAATCTTTTTTATATATATTAACAGTAGACACATTATTATCCATAATTAATTTCATCCAGATGCCTAATGGATGTTTTAAAGGAAAACAAATTGATAACAAAACCGATTTAAGGCGTGTTATTCAGATTATAATAAAGTAATATAATGTATGATTTTAACCGCTTTCTACGAGGTGTTGTGTAGCCGCCATTGTCATCCTGTCTTGAGCACGTCTCGGTGCTCTGAAGTGTTGAATATTCAAATATTCAAATGTTCAAATATTCAAATATTAAACGGTGCCTGGATGCCCACTCCTGCCTGCCGGAGCCGCCCAGGCGCCGCTTCGTTTCGAGCGGTGAGGCTTTCAGCGTCAGAAAACAATCACCAGGAGACCAACGGCTCTCAGCACTGCTGGCGGCGTTAAGCTGCGGAGCGGAGGTTGTGGTGTTGTGAGTCAGCAGGTTACTGGACGACCACCACCACCACTACTACCTCGGGTGTGTATTGTGTGTTTTACGACACACAGCTCAACCTGGAGACCCCCACAAGCCACCTTTTACACACACACACACACACACACAGATATAGACACACACAGGCATGCAAACACACACACACACACACACACACACACTACATGTAGCTCACAGGGATGAGCATTTAGTGCCTGTGTGCAAGATCACACATTTTGTATTAAATCTTTTTAATATATATTAACAGTTGACACATTATTACCCATAATTCATTTCATCCAGATGCCTAATGGATGTTTTAAAGGAAAACAAATTGATAACAAACCGATTTAAGGCGTGTTATTCAGATTATCATAAAGTAATATAATGTATGATTCTACGAGGTGTTGTGTAGCCGCCGTTGTCATCCTGTCTTGAGCACGTCTCGGTGCTCTGAAGTGTTGAATATTTGAATATTTGAATATTCAAATATTCAAATATTCAAATATTAAACGGTGCCTGGATGCCCACTCCTGCCCGCCGGAGCCGCCCAGGCGCCGTTTCGTTTCGAGCGGTGAGGCTTTCAGCGTCAGAAAACAATCACCAGGAGACCAACGGCTCTCAGCACCTTGTTACCACAACGCCCCCCGCCGGCGTCTGGGCAGGCGGGCCGGTGGACTAATTAAACATGCGACTGTTCTGGTGGGAATCAAATTAATAAATAACTTGTGAAAAGTGTTAGAAATCAAAGAGCTGTGTGTATGTATGTGTGTGTGTACATGTGTGTGCGTCTGTGTGTGTGTGTGTGTGTGTGTGTGTGTGTATGTGTGTACATGTGTGTGTGTGTGTGTGTGTGTGTGTGTGTGTGTGTGTGTGTGTGTGTGTGTGTTGTGTGTGTTGTGTGTTGTGCGTGTGTGTGTGTGTGTGTGTGTGTGCGTGCATGTGTACGCATGCACGTGTGTGTGCGTGCATGTCTGTGTGTGCGCAGGCATGAGTGCGTGCATGTGTGTGAGTGTGCTCCAGCTTCAGTGACAGGGAGACAAC
>PIJE02005169.1:9821-20524 GCA_002895965.2 Coryphaenoides rupestris | reverse complement strand
AGGTGGCGGCTGCAGGTGCGGCGGGATTAAAACGTTCCTCAGCAAGTCATGGTTCTTGCAGACGGCCTGCTATTGGTTACTCAACAGCATTTTTTCCTCATCGTTGACCCACATTTAGTCACCCTTATGGACGCGCCAGCTCTGGTTGTGATCATAGTACGGTACTAGCAGCTATCGTGCTGCTCGCGTGTCAACTTACCCGCTGGATGTCGGAGGTGAGCTGCAGCAGCGCTGGGGAGGCGGTGGCCCGCAGCCTCTCCGTGCCTCTGACCGGAGAGTTGAGGCTGACGTAGGACACCGCGCTGCTCTGCAGGACCACCCTGTGCTCCTGGTAGGAGAACACACACACACACGCAGAACCACACACACACACACACACACACACACACGCATGCACGCGAACCACACACACACAGATAGACAGAGGTTACATGTTTGCAGGTCAAACTGTCTATAGGTAAAGCTCCAGACCCAGTGGTGCATTGCTGTCTTAAGGCTTTCAGACCACATAAACCAATGAAAGCATGTAATCACAGATTGTCTGGGAGACAAAGACGCATTATTCACCTTTTAGACACCATACGAGTAGACTATGCTAATTAATACTCAATAACTGCTACTTGATTGGCCACCAATCTTCCAATGTATAGCCTCGTTAATGGGTGCTTAATCAGTTTACGACCAGCCTGAACGACGCAGGTGGTAAAACGGCAGACTGTTTTAATGTGCGCGCCCTACGCACGCAGTGATGCGGGGGGTTTGGAGGAATATATCGCCATGTTTTCCAACCACGTGGAACCAGATTGCCTGAACAACAACAGCATATTAGTATCAGTGGAAATAAAGGAGATTGGTCTCAGTGTGTGGCGGTGTCATCATGATCACTTCCACGAACACGCGGGACGAACAAGCTTGTTAGTGACTTACTCATGCTTCTCCGTATTATTGTTGCTCTCTGGTTGTAAATGTAAATTGAATCCTGATTGTTAGTTTTTTTTATCGTCTGATATTTGGTACACTGATGATGATAGGTGGGGGGAGTATGCGTCCTCTTCAACAATATCAGCAGGATAGCTTAGTTGAATTCCAGTGTGGCATATTCATCGCCGACTATTACAATAAACTACAGATGGGCTGACGCAAAGCTGATCACATGAGAATATCTCTGTCAAGCACTGGTAAGGTTTCTTTTTCATGAGATCATCCTGATTATCAGACAGCACTTGATATTTTTCAAAATGTTTCAGCCAGATCGAGGCCAGACTGATAAACTGATAAACGCAAGGTCTCGCGAGATCAGGAAGGCCTCACGAGGTCGCGTGGTGAACCGCTGAAGTCTCAAAAGTGCCTTTGTCTCCGTAACGAGGGGTTATTGTGCTACAAGCCCCGTCTATAATAGCCCCCTCCGTCTCAATGGACTCCTCTGGCTGACAGAGTCGTTAACTCTTCAATAGGACATCCACAGTCGGAAATGGCGGCATTGCCAATATCCTCCTGTGGCGTGTTGTGTGTTGACGCCCAGCCTAGCATGGGTGCTAGCGTGGACGTAGCGGACCCTTTGGATTTTCCACATCAATGCCGCTTTCAAAGTTTAAAAAAGTTCAAGGTTGCCGCTGTCCAATCAGGTGACTGCGGTGTTTGACGTTCTAAAATCAATGGAATCGAAACAGCAGTGACTGTCCAGTGCTGTCATATTGATCCAATGGCGGTCAACTGGAGGCCTTCCATATGGACACGCGTGCATTTTTTGTTTCTCCTTTCATTTGGTCACTTAATTCGACACAGCAGGACATGAATAGCTTTGGACTTACTACACAACGGTCAGAAAGGCAATGAACCACACGCTCACTGTGACAGTCCCAGTTAGTCAGGGTTAGGTCAACTATGGGAGGTAACTATTTAATAGAGACAGCCATTTCTCTTGTCTGCATTGTAACAAGTTCAACATTATTTTATTGTTGTTGTTTAAATACATAATGGTTGTATTATAAGTTGTATTATTGTTGACATGGCATAAACAACATATCTATGGCATATAATATGAATCAAAATTGTTTCATGACATGAACATCATTACAATTGGAATCATTTTGTTAATTACAACCCAAATCAAAAGGACTTTTTCACCATTGTTGCAAATTCAAGTCCTCCCAGAGGGAAGGGACCGAGTGGTGAGTCAGATGCATTTGCACACATGACCAGGCTTCATGGAACACACACACACACCACACACACACACACACACACACACCACACACCACAACACACACACACACACACACACACACACACACACACACACACACACACACACACACACACACACACACACACACACACACACACACACACACACACACACACGCCATATAAGAGCTGATTGGTTCAGGGACACTTTGTCACTTTAACTTAGTCAGAACCTTCTCCATTTCCGCCATGCTGCACGTAGTGCTTCAGGCTGTGTGTGTCGTTCTTTACAGTAATGTTTCTACATTTTTTCCAAGTGTCTGGTCGACTGCAGTAGTGTCCACCAGGAGCAGCACCATATCATCCTGCTGAGACCCACACTCAAAGCTACACACTAGGGATTATTCAGGGACTCCATTCACCACCCAAAGAATAGAGGATAGCCTCTCACCTCTCCCCATTGAAAGGACCCGATGTTACCCAGGGCCGACCCCCCCCAGGAGCAAAACACAGTGGTCCTGTCCGGTGCCCAGCCTCGTTTGGTCTGCTCCATCACCGTGGCGATGAGTTGTGTCATAATGGCGGAGGCCCCACCCCCACGACTGCTGTCGTGATGGCTGCCGACCAGCACATGGCGATCTGGAAAAGGCGGGAGAAATAGAACATATAAAATATACACACTGTAGTGACAGATTACAATTACATTAGAGTACAGACTCTCTCTCTCTCTCTCTCTCTCTCTCTCTCTCTCTCTCTCTCTCTCTCTCTCTCTCTCTCTCTCTCTCTCTCTCTCTCTCTCTCTCAGCTTGCCGTGAACCTTGACTTAACTAACGGCTGTGTAGACATTAATTAGCATGCGCCCAGCACTTCATCACTGACAGGAGGTGGGACAGAAAAACCCCACTAGCATTAGAAATTATTATAAGCTCATTTTGGTGACTTATTAATTGCCGCTACATTTATCAATGTAAATGATGCGCGTAATAAAAACACCATCACGGATCTAGAAATGCTATTGTTACCGCTACACTGCATTGCTGACAAAATAACCTCATAATATATACATATATAAACAACTCCAGTAAGTAAGTACACGGCTAAACTCATTTTTCATTTCCGAAAACATTTAACTGCTGCAACTGCAGGTCACTGACTCCATAGTACATTGGTTTTACTTCTGTGTGTGTGCGAATTTCCCCTTAATATTAGCAAGTCATTTTCAAACAACTTCTGGGTAAATATTAGCGGTACAGGGTATTAGCAAAGAGAGGGAAATAAATAGAAAAGCCTCCCGAGGCCGCAGCTAAAGTTTTGATTTATTACAGGAGGAAGGCTTTTCCCTCCTGTGTAAATGAACTGGAAGATACCGCCGTTTGACAGAGCAACCGCTGCGGGGAACAAACATTTGGTTCATTTTAAACATGAGGGACACGTCATCGAGTCCCCCCGCCCGCCGTCCCCCCACCCGCCGCCCCCCCCCCGCGCTGTCAGTCGGTGGAGTAAGAAACATGGGTGCGCTCGGTTGCTGCTCCAGAAGTCCCGCAGCATTAAGCAGAGCAGCGGCTCACACCTCTGGCCTGCGAGTGCAGCTGCCTCTGCACTTCTGCCACCCGTCACCTGATATTTATGTCTCCCAGGTATCCTCGCGTGTGTGTGAATATACTGTACATGTGTGAGGGTGCGCCCATAGGTGCATATATGTGTGTGTGTGTGTGTGTGTGTGTGCTGTCTGTTTCGATATGTGAGTTGGTGTGTGTGTGTGTGTGTGTGTGTGTGTGCGTGCGTGCGTGCGTGCGTGCGTGCGTGCGGCCGCTTTGGTGTACAAGTGAATGTGTATTTGTGAGTGTGTGTGTGTGTCTGTGGGTGTGGAAATCAAAGTGTGTGTGTTTGCGTGCACGTGCATGTGTGTGCGTGTGCGTGTGCGTGTGTGTGTGTGTGTGTGTGTGCGCCCTGATGGAAGAGCGCGTGGTCCTGGGTGCTGAGACAGTGTTTCTCCCCTTGCGTGACAAACTGCTTCTGTTAAACAATGTCTACCGTTGGCTGCTCTTCTCGCCCCAGTTTTTTTCCATTTATTTTTTTTCACTTGAACTTTCTCTGCTTCTTACTGACTGTGTATTGTTCCCTCCACCTACACCTCCCCCGTTTCCCCGTAGACACACACACCAGCCATTGTCTTCATAACGTTGTGTGTTGCATTATGCATTACAATTGATTCGACCCCAAACACTCTTTTAGTGGATTAAATATGATACATTTTTGAGCAGCTTGCATGATGACCACCCCCCGCCTCCCACCATGTGAGCATCATGCTACATACACACTGCAGGATAATTGGGGTGATTTAGACCCGGTTTTGTTTCTTTGTCTCTTAAAATCGAAAATAACATCTCCAGGAATGCATCTCCAGGGTTTACCGAGTCTCTCCTGGAGAGTAGGCAGCCCTGCATGTCCTGTCTGGATATTCAATTGGTTAAGGCATCGTGGTGTTTGTCCTGATTTTGGTGAAGTTGTTTTTGCCCACTGTGTACACTTTATTTTTTACTAGCTTTATTTTCTCTCATGAGTAAGTGGTGTATATTTGCACTTAGTTTGAGGAGCTGGAATTTGATTATTTGGAAAATAATATGTGCTGTCAAGACTCAGGTTATTGGTGCTATTATGCAGACCTGTTTGCTGTGTTATTTGTCTATGGAGCCGCAAAATGCCGCCTGCATATTGCGTCACACGTACTTTAATATTGTTATCACTTTGAGCCGCACTAGTGTTGCACTAAACTACTTGGGTTTGTGTGTTTGGTGTATTGGCGTTGTTGCCGCTTATTGCTTTCCCCACAAACTAGGAACTTTTTGGAGGAAACCAATTTTGTTTGAATGAAGTTCCTGCAACATCATGTAACCCCTCAAAACGGAACATGTCTCTGTCATCTCATGGTCAGTAGCTTGTAAAATCTGTCAGCTTACTTTAAAGGTACTTTCACATCAGGCACAGTATACTGTACCTACATCAGTTATAACTGCATTTTCCAATAACAATCGCACCAATAAATGGATTCCACCCTCAACCTTATATAGCCCCGTGGAGTCAAACTTATTATATTATAATGGAGTTTCACTTTTTAATCCAAGTGTGAAATAGTGTTGCGAATGGCAGTCTGCAGGTGAGGGGATTATGTTATTAAGTGGGTGTGTGCAGGTGTGCATTTGGAACGCTCTTTAATGCGTCCATGTTTTGGGGACATTAGTTGCATGTAAAAACAGCCGTACCTTTTTCACATGCCAGCGGACTCATTTGCCTAATCTCTGCGGGTCTTAAGACCGTGGCGGGAAACCCAGACAACAGGCTAAAGGAAGTTTTTTAGTTGCCTTGAAAAATAGTTCCCTGGGACTAAAAGTTCTGGCTACTTTAGGGGGAAACGCAACAGGCGCACAGAGAGGAAGTACACACTCTAGTAGTACTAAATGGGTTGCATATATATAGTGCTTTTATCCAAAGCGCTTTGCAGTTGCTTCACATTCACCCATTCATACACCGACGGCGGTGTCAACCATGCAAGGTAACAACCAACACGTCAGGAGCAGTTAGGTGGTGTCTTGCTCAGGGACACCTTGACACTTAGCTAGGCGGAGCCTGGGGATCGAACCAGCAACCTTCCGGTTGGCAGACAACCGTTGAGCTACTGCCGCCTCAATCCTCACTCTAGTTGTACTACCATGGCAGTATTACTACTACTCTGATCACAACTCTCATCTCTGACATACAGAGAGTAAGTACACACACTAGTAGTACTACCATAGCAGTATTACTACCACTATGATCACAAGCACATGTGTCCGTACTACACTACTAATACCATTCAGACTTGTCAATATAGTTTGTGCCTTTTCACCTTTTGGGTATGTGTACAATAAAGCAATACATTTGAATGCCATCCCATGTGGCTCAGATCGAGGTATTTACCCATCAAGCTTTATCTCATCACCGTGGGTCGTCATGACCACCGTCTGTTTTGATGGTCCAACCTCCGATCTTTTGAACCTTTGCATCGTCGCCATGGCAACCACTCTATTAATGCATTGCATTTTGACACTGTCCACTGCCAAATTAGCTGGTGGTTATCGATGGTGCCTTCGCACCGATGCTGTATTAACTAACTGAACTGTTTCTATTGTTTAGTACTGGAATTTTGAGCAATTTATTCCAGTTCAACATAGAATGAGTTGCAAACAGGGGATTAGTGGATGAGGGGATTAGATTTGTATTGTGGTGTTTGTTTTGAATTATTTTAGTATATTATGTGCTGTCTGCACATAAGATTCAAGAAGATTCAAGAACTTTAATCGTCACATACACATACAGTATATGCACAGATATGATTAGTTATATACAGTGTGTATTCAATTAAATTAAATTCAATTCAATTTTATTTGTATAGCACCATGTCATACAAAAGCGGTTCAAAGTGCTTCACATAAAAGAAAACGGCAAAGAAATGTGCGTAGAGACAGAAACATTCATGCATAGATGCACATAAATTCACACAAACAAACATACATACTGTACATAGGTGGTGTTTTTTTTATACTAAAGAGGAAGGTCTTTAGTTTGGTGTTAGAAGATCACAGTGAAGGAGCATGCCTAAGAGCTATATATCTGTATGTGTGTATATACTGTATGTATGTATGTATGTATATATATATACAGTATATATATATACAGTATAGTACCTGAACATAAGATTTATTACTTTAGTGCAGTCAGACATAACAATATCTGACTGCACTGTAATAAGCTTTCCAAGGTGCACATCCAATGCAGTTATTGTCATTGCATTCAGATTTACTTGTCCAGTTTAACATTCTTCACCTGAGTCAATTAGATCTTTTACTCTATAAGTCTTCTATAACTTAGAAGTTCTAGATAGAGTTGCACATCCGCACAAACGCCGGCTGACAGACCACCTCGGTACGGCCTGGAAGGACTCTCTCAGGCTGAAAGAAAGACCAGAGGTGGCCTGCTTTACATCTGTTTAATGTGACACAGGTAAGCCAAGACACACATACACGTATCTCTGCTGTTGTATTTAGTGTCTGGTTTATATCCCAGGTATTCTGTCGGCATTGGTTGTAATTTGAAATTGACAAACAAGAAATGCAATGTAATTGGAATAGAATAATTTTCTAAGTAAAAATGTACCGATCTGGCTGTAGGTCGCTCTTTCAAATTGGTGGGACTGTTTCGTAGGTGATACGCTAAATGGCTTGGCGGCTGCAATATATTGATTCTTTGACAGCGGTAAGCAAACAACATTCAAGTTTTTAAAAAGACCAGGGTTTGATTGTTGCTTCGAGCAAAATTTATTTTCACATTGAATGTAGACTTGCATCCTATTTGAAGAGAGTCAAAAATAAAATGTGCGCGCCATTGTGCAATACAAATCACACAAACAGGCCTCAGCATATGCATGTGCATTTCCGAAACACTTTACATTAAACTCTTATTGCAGTTGAATGTAAAAGTAGTAAACGTAGAAGTAGTACTATTTACAATGTTAACTCACACCACACAATTATGATGTTACATGATGTAGATTTGTCTGCTAATTCCCAAATGAATATTCAATAATATTGTTGTCTGGTTTACATTGTGTTGTGTGGCTAACGTTTCCCTTCCCACTGTTGGGCAGGTTTGGCCCAATGCAGTAAAATGGCGTTTCAGCCCCCTTGGCTTGAGTAAGTTACCATTTTCATTACACCAATTGCATATTAGCCTATATTTTTATTTGAAACAGTTTTTATAATGTCAGACCCATATTTATTTAAGTTAAGTCACAATGGAGCTGGTGAATAATGAGTATTGTGATCGTATAATATATATGTTCTACATTAAAATATATGTTTATGAATATTGTGCATTGTTGAAGTAAGCATTTGTTTAGTGACTTGTTTTTATGTAATGGGTTAACCAAGGTGCACGGCTTGGATACAAAATGGCAGCTATTTGTTTTTATATCTATTTCATTGCAATAATTAAAATGGCTGTCATAGCATGGAGGTTTAATAAAAATGTTAATGGAGCATTAACCTCCCTCTCGCTATCTCACTAAGATATCATCGGCCTCCACAGCCATTGCCTTGGCGATGCTGCTGTAAGTTATTTCTGCTCCTCCTCCTCCATTGTGTGTTTAACTTCATAGCTCGGTACCCCGAGAACATTAGGCTTGAGACTCCGACATTCTCCCTTTTTCCTGGGGTTTAGGTTGTCCCATCGGCTATCTGATGGCTGTGGAAATGATTCAACAACAAGCTGTGGACAATCTCATGGATGGATGGCCAGCACTCTTTTGAAGGAGTTGAAGGAGCTGAAGGAGCTTTATTCAAGCTTCATCTGGACTGCAATGTCACGATCCTTCCTTGAGGCACAGTCATACATTTATCCACATATTCATCGAGCAATACTTCTCATGGATCAATGCGGAGTCCTGCAGAGCAACCACAGTAACCCTTAGAAGCTCGCTCTAAAAATATCACACCTTCTGGAGATATACTGGGCATACTGAGCACGTTATTACTTATTGTCGCTTCTTAAATACATCGCTCTCAAATGTATCCTCAACGTACAGTGTGTGAGTTGGGGAGGGATCTGATCAATTTCTGGTAAGGCGTGATAACTGCATGGTCCATTCTACAGAAGTGTAGTATGAACCATGCGAGTTAACATGTCAGGTTGACCGCTGAAGACCTGTCTTGCCTGGCTTCCCGTTGAAACACCTTCAAAATCTCAAAACTGGACAGACCAATCGATGCTAGGGGAAGGAGGTTTAGTTCATAAGGTGAGGAAGAGCACAGTCTTGTTAAAAGATGAAGAGGCATTTGCAAGAAAGGCTTTTCTCAGAAAATATGCTTTATTTTTTTGTTCTGTCTGGGTTCAGCAAGAGAATCTTTTAAACTCCAGATTGTTTGGAGTTTTTGAGAAACGCTGGGCTGCACCCATATGGGGAAATTAATGTTCTAAAACTTCAAACTTTCAAAGTCTGCTTCAAATGGAGCGAGGCCAGACTGATCTTCAGCAAGGCAACTGAAATGTGACCCTGCAACATCAGGATGCGCTCACAAGGCTACAAATGTTCTGAATACATTTCAGATGTTCATGGTCCATGGCTCAGGTGTCTGAAAAGGAAGAAGTTAACCATACAACTCTGAAGGCAACCATGACAATATGTGTGGCTCATGATTCACGATTTGCACCAGTTGTAATTAAGGGAGCCGAGATTGTGAACGAGTAACCATTGGGTGCTGATGCTGTTAGCCATGCTCCTGGTCGTGCTCAATTACATTGTCAAGATGCAGTATCACAACGAGATCAAGCATTTGTCACACTCTGTACAGTAGATCTCAGTTGTTATGTTGTTAGGCGTGTGTTTGTGCGTCTGTGTGTCCCTGAGCCGGTGTCACTAAATGTAGAACAATACCACTAATACTAGTACTGGCATTGGTTAAAGGTCCAATCACGTAACTGTGTCCTACTGGTCATGTGTTTACAGCTTGGTTATAAGCCTTATTATTTGAGTTTTGTTAAGAAATGTCTCCATTTAAAAAAAAATATAATAAACACAAATGATCACATGATCACAGAACACTTGTTTTTGTTTTTGTAATGAAAAACATGTCGATGTACTGAAAATGTGGTTTAATTAAATGTTTTAGATTGGATAAAACAAAACCTTGAATTCGGGTGTGAATCATTATCTCAAATGTTTGAAGTTGGATCAATTAAGGACGTTTTCAATCTGCCTATATCTAAAAATAACTCCAAATCCATCTGAATTCACATCCTTTCTTGCTCCTTCTTTTGCAGTTTCTTTCCATCTTTTTTTTTTCATCCAGTGTTTACTTTGGAGGAAAGGAACCTCTCACCTTTTCTCTGGCGTAATATCTACTGTAATGTCCTTAATGCTTGGGGGAGAATTCTGCATGTCTCTGTGGCACTGCTCTTCACCCCCCCCCCCCCCCCCACCAGTCTTTCTGTCGTGGTTAGTGGGATAAATATTGTACCTCCACCAGGGCCCATGGTGGTGGTGAGGAGGGCCCATGGTGGTGGTGGTGGAGAGGGCCCATGGTGGTGGTGAGGAGGGCCCATGGTGGTGGTGAGGAGGGCACCTGTCTATTAATATGCACTGTCCCTGACAAACAAACAAATCATTTAAAAAAAAAAAAAAAAACCCGACAAGCCTAACAAACATGAACACGTCAGACATGAATGAAAATCATTTCCCTGTATTTGCCTTATTTTTTCAGCATGCCTCAGAAAGATAGATTTATTTATTAGTCCTTTCAGAAATTCATCGTGTGCCATACAGCGATCGACACAGACAATTAGAATAACGACAACCACTACAACATCATCATCATCAACAACAACAACAACAACAACAACAACAACACACAACACACAACAACAATAACACAACAACCACACACAACACCACAACAACACACACAACCACACCCTAGCTGTCA